>CM075858.1:90304546-90532046 GCA_037975125.1 Latrodectus hesperus
CCAGGGTAACAGACGAACCAGTTCTGTATCAAGGAAGTTCAGAACAGTACGGGCGACATGCGGTCGTGACATTATCCTGTTGAAACTAAAGCATTAGAGAGGCCTCGAAGATAGGGCAGAGCCACGGGCCTTAACACATCGGAAATGTAACGGTTGCTGTTTAAAGAAATTTATTCATGTTTTTTTACCAATAATAAAAAGTAAATTTTAATTATAATTTTTTCCGTTTGTAAATGTTTTCAAAGTTAAGAAAATTACCTGTTCTAAATAGTTAGTTTTCAAATCTTTAGTGATATTGTTTCCAAAATTTCCTGAAATTCTATCTTTTCTAATTTGTGTCTTTTACCGATTCAAGGTTTCCTGCCTGGCTCCCCGGTTAACCGATTTCCGTTGTGCCCGGCTCAACAACAACTCTTGTGTCGTTTCACGTTCTCTAGAAATCCGTTAAAGCTTCCCTAATTCTCTCTTTTTCATTTTTGATTTGATAAGTATTTTGTGCATAACACAATGATTGTTACGAGTATCCGAAATCATGATTCCAGAATTCGTTTTGAATCGCTTTGAGCCAAATGCCCTAATAATAGTCGAAGTGTTTTGAACATGACACCCATATCGAGTAACGACTCCATAACTTTAATTCGTTAAATTCAAAATTAAAAATACTGTCAAAGTTCGTTTTGTTAGTTAAACTATTTCTTTCATAAATACCAAAGCGTCGGTTTGGGAAGCCTTTTTTCATTGATTTATTTTCATTCCATTGATTCATTCGCTTTCCATTAACACCAGTAAAATATATCTTACTACCAAGCATTTACACACTATTATCCTTCCAACCAATGTCGACAAAATCACTCAAAAAATTATTTTTATAAAAATGAAAAATCCTAGCATCCGCCATAACATACAAATGTCACAATTCGAGTATCCAGGGAACTACTACCATCTATCAAATATGAGACTCACTGTCTGAATTTGCTAAAGAAGCAATACTTGCAAACAAACCGACTGCGATACTTTTTCTTGACATTGAAGATGCTTTTGATAAAGTTTAGTTCCAAAAATGAATTCCTCCAATACTGAGCAAAGTCTTCAGAAAATCGTATCTTTAATCTATCAAAAATCTACATTAAAAAAGCAGGTGCTCTTAAAAGATTTCTTCTTGATGCAACCCTATTGTTTCTCATCTTCCATCTGCTCTTACGGAGTCAGACCAGTTCAATGAAACCGTTCTCATTAAGGCAGGCCGCAAATTCGATAGATAATCCGATTAAGACACCGTCTTATAGTAGACAAATGCGATCTCCTTGATGTCTTAGTGTGACGTAACTAAAACGTTGTATCTGACGTCATGGAATTTTAAACCAATGAGAGCGCTGTCTCGCGGAAAGTTGCCAGATATTTCGAACCTGCTTGAAATCAAGAATCGTCTTGCACTCCACCCCTTTTCTAACGTAACTAAGACATCAATGAAGTCATTTGGTCTGATGCGGTTCTCGCGAGATGACAGCTTGCCTCGCGAGACAAGTCTCAGGCGATCATCTACGAATTTGCGGACTGCCTAATGTAGTCCGATATAAGAAGTGTGAACAATTATGGATATCCTTCCCAGTCCAGTTCAAAGAAGTCCAAGATATGCTGAGGAGATGCTAATCCTTGCCGGCATTTAGGGCAAAAAGAAAACTTCTTGCTACTTCCAGAATATGTGAGACTTTACAAGTGCCTACTGGCAAGTCGAGACAGACATTTGTTGGGTTTTTCCTGTCACAAGGGAGAGATAGTCCTGGTTAATTGCCTTTATTCCAGTTGTGAAGCGGAGGTATTAATCATTTTTCTTCGTTTTGAAACTCTCGACTGTAAATATGTGAGCTTTGAGGTAAAAGGGACAAAATGTTCTAGCCCTTCTTTTGCAAAAGAGTCGGCTAATTCCGTTCTGTGAATATTACCAAGGGAATCCATTTTGTGCTGGTGAGTGATGAGCTTTACTTTTCGCAGGATAGAAAAACGGATTATATCTCCTATGTATGCCAAATTTTTGAGATATTGAATCGAACTATACTGCTGTCAGTTAGAATCCAGAGGTCATCGTAGTTATTTTTGCACCTGACTCTCTTTATTCCGTGTTTCGAAGTGAATTAATTGTAGATTGCAATTAATTCACTTGGAAACACAGAACAGAAATACGGGTTACGTTGTTTTAATACAGAGTATTTTTCTCGGTTGTTTCAATATATTTTCTACTGCCTGTACGTGTATCTGTTTTGTTCCTATCAGCATGAATTTTATAGGTAGCAATATATATATATATATATATATATATATATATATATATATATATATATATATATATATATATATATATATATATATATATATATATATATATATATATATAATACACTATAAATAAGGTTGTTTAGCTGTAAAGAATTTAAAATCTAGAATACAAATCATCTAAAAAGCATTGAGTACATAAATAATTTCTCTTCTATATTTCAGAAATTCTTTAATATAACATGACCTTAATATGAAAACAATTAAAATATGTGCAACAGTTTTTTTTATTACGATTCTAAAATGTACGAATATGGAATTTTTATTTATTCAGAAATATGGAATTTTATTACATGTATCAGCTGTAATTAAACATTAACATATTGCCATGTTCAAAATTTAGATGTTTACACTAAAGCCGATCCCATAGGTTTTGTAACATTTGATTAAATACTAACCTTATTCATTTACTTAATAATTGATTCCCATAAATAACTTACATATTTTCATTACTTTTTCTCTTCTTTCTCTTAGCCTTAAAATCTATCAAAATTAAATATTTATAAAATGCACATTTTCCTGACTATTGCTTTGATTCCAGGGAACAATAAAGCAGGATTAAAGAGATGGTAGTTAAACCAAGAGTTTCCACCATCCAACCCCATATTAAATTTCCTTTTTCACCCTTCTGTATAGGTATATGAAAGTGAAATAATTCACAAAGTTTATTTGGTGCCAGTTATTTCCCTTTGATTTTGAGTGAGGAAGTCTAATTATATTAAAAAATTCGATTTCATGTTCCATGGTATCTCTAGAGCATAAGTTCCCAAAGTAGTCCAGGTGGATCCCCAGTGTTCCATAGGAGACCACACTGGGGTACTCATAGATGTGAAAAGGAAACAGGGGTTCACAAGTTGTAAGTGGGGGTCCACGAAAAGTTTTCTGGTTTACATAAGAAAGAACAAACATTTTGGCGTGGATTTACCTATCAACGTAGGCAGGTAGCATTATTCACTAGGTAGGTACTCAAAAATATTCGAGAGTCAGTTCAAACACAGAATTGAATAGAACAATAGATAATAGTACAAGTGTACACCACATGTCGAGACTTGCAAAGTGCCGCCCGTGAGCTGTCTCATTAAAAGTATGACTATTTTTTATTGTTGATTTTTTGTCAATCGTTGATTGTTTGTAATAAAAATTGTTTATAATTTTGTATAACTGCAATTATTTTAATAAATAGGGCACATGAAAATTTGATACTTTTTTCCCTTCAATACACCCCCAATTTAGGGTGATATTTCTTATGAGTTTTTGAGAATGCAGTAGAAATGCAGCAGCAGGGGGTCTACCGAAAATAGTAAAACTTTGAAAGTGGTCCAAGAGACAAAAAGTTTGGGAACCCATGCTCGAGATTAATAAAATTTATTCAAGTTGAAAGTAATGAATTAGTTTCTCTTATCTGTGGTACAGAGTGAATGTATTTTTCAATTTTCCTATAAAACAAATTGTACATTTTACTCTATATATATGCCGACCGATTGGCTGAGTGGTTAGCATTCCTGACTCCTGAGCTGTGGGTCCCGGGTTCGAATCCCGGTTCGGGCATGGATGTTTCTTTCCTTCTCTGTTTTCTCTGTCCTTTCTTCTGTGTTGTATGAATATGGCCCGCCCTATAAACGGGTTTGTGGTGGTATGGCACGGGTAACGCTACTCGCCTCCGTGACTTGGTTCCCAGGTGCTCGCTGGGTAACGATAAATGAGTAGCAGCTTCTGGCCTTGTTGTTGTATAGGGTTCAGTCACCCTTGTGGGCCCGCCATTAGATAGAAAAAAAAATTCTATACATATTGAAAGAATGTGCAATGAGGAAATATTCAACTTTTAAGAAATTTAAACTAACACCGGTGTTTAAAATTAAGTATATAAGACCAATGATTAAAAAATAAAGATGGTTTTTAGTTTAAATGTTATTTCATTCCATTAAAACAAAAGAACTTTTGTATTGATCTTGATACCAGGTTGATTGTTTACTTAAATGAAGTCATAGAAAGTTGTATTCAAAAATATTGTATTACATAAAAATCGCATCTGGAGTTACAAAGAGAAATTCCGGCATTCTTATTGGGAAACATCAATTATTTTCTGATGCTATAAATTATTTATTTACACTATAAGTAGGAACGTGATTTATGTTTTTAGAAAATATAAGTTTGTGCAATTTAATAATAAAACATACACAAATAGCAGAAAATAGTCTACAAGGATTATTCTTTTCATAATTCTGAAATTCTGATTATAATTATGGTCTTCGTTAATTTTACATATTTAAAAATCATTTTATTTATTTACCTTAATTTAATATTGTTTATTCTTTCATATGTGTGTATTACAGTCAAAGTGAACAATCAGTGATTATGTATAATAACCGGTGATTATAAATAATCACCTTTTAACTCGGTAAATATTATAAACTATTGAATATTTATCACTTTTACCGGTGAATACATATAATTCCTAAATCGTAATGGGAAATGTGATAAATTCCGATTATTTTGTAGAAAATTGATATTTTAAGGCGAAAAATAAATATTTTCAAGTAATATTAAATATTAAACATTTAGTTCTTAAGAATTTGAAGATCATGATGTCTTGGAATAAAACTTATAATAATCTACAAATTTAAATAACAATGCTCCTTTCTTACGTTCATTTCAGTAGATATTTTAAGACAGATGTAGTAGATAATAGTATATATATAAGTTACATATCTGGCGTAAAAAAAGCTATTGAAAAATACAAAATGATCAAAATTACTAAAAGTAAAATATAGTTGATCTTGTTATTTCAGTTAATATTTCATTTTTATCTAAGCAAAACAGGACTTAAATTTAACATTTACTAGTACTTAAAGATAATTTTTATGTCTTGTTTATTAAAAGACATGAAAAAAGAAAATAATTTAGATTATTAGAATTTATTAAACACACTTTTATGTCAAAACAAACTATTCCTATATTGTAAAAAAAAGTATTTATTTACTTTTTACAATATAGGGTTAGTTATATTATACTTACTCGTAACTTTACCTATTTAGATACATTAGACAGTTGACACTTAGAATGACCCAATTTTCCAAATTTTTTACGTTTGCAATTTTAATATCGTTATATTGTATTAACAATAAGTTAATATCGCAAACACAACGTTAATATCAATAACCTTCAAAAAGATGAATTTCTAACAGTCTCAAAGTGATATCTTTAATTTGGAAAATAATTAAATGAAAAAAAAATTCCAAGCAAATTGTGACCTGATTTTAGTTATGCCATTAAAAATTTTTTTCTTTGTTTTGTTCCTAAAATATAAACATCTCCATTTTGAATGTTTAATATGATCGCTTTTAATTTTCGTGGATCACTTCTTGCATTGTCACTTTTTGTGGTTTTCATAGTTTCACTACATTACCAAAATTACCAAAAGGAAATTTAAGATTTATAATTTTAAAAAAATTTTTACCTCTGTAATTCTAAATATTCGTTATCATTTTTTATATTTATTTATTTTATTACATTACATGTATTCAGACTTGTATGCTTGATTCTTGAGATCCGCTTGTAAGTCTTCGTCGATAATAGGACAAATAGCACGATGACAGATGTACAACCACAGAAGAATAACGAAGAAAAACACCCAGGGCCACGGTGGGAATCGAACCCACAGTCCTACGCACTCAAGCGATTAGCAGTGATGCCTTTGACCACTCAGCCACGGAGCGCCCTCATTTTTTATATAGTCTCTTACTTGTTTATACGTAGTTAAAAAAAAATTTGTCTGGTTACAATGGACAACTTCATCAGTCTTATTCTAAATCACAAAATTAATATCAGTTAAACAATCATTTAGCAATGGATCATAAAGTTTTATATTTGAATCATCTTTTAATTTCCCTATTAATTTTATGAAAAGCATCATTAAACTATTTCTATTAAAGCCAGCATTTCTTCTCCTGTTCAAAAATATTTGATGGAGTCTTTTGGGAAAGAAAATGTTTTCCAATCTACTTTTAACGGCATCCCAAACATTGCCCCATACGGAACATAAAAAGAGAATGAGTATATATATATATATATATATATATATATATATATATATATATATATATATATATATATATATATATATATATATATATATATATATATATATATATATATATATATATATATATATATATATATATATATATATATATATATATATATATATATATATATATATATATATATATATATATATATATATATATATATATATATATATATATATTAGCTCTACCGGAAAGTTCTGTCCGCTCCGGTTACAATCAGTTTTAACAAGTATGCGCATATTCCTGTGACACATATTTGGCTCTCTCTTTTGATCGCTAACAATGTATACATATTTTCATCGCCGATGAACTAAAACGAAGTTCATTTACGAATTCCAACAAGGAAGAAATGCTACAGAAGCGTATAGAAATTTATTGAAAGTGTTTGGTGAAGGTACAGTTTCTGATAGAACATGCAGCAGATGGTTCAAAAAATTTCATGAAGGTGATTTTGACCTTTCTGATAAGCCACACTCTGTGCGACCATCTTTGATCGACGACGATACTGTCAAGATCATGTAAGAGCAAGATCCTTTTTTGACAACATCGGAGATTGCGGAAAGGCTTGATTCAGCTCAACAAACCATTTCCGACCATTTCGGAAAATAGGGTTTGTGTGGAAGTATTCGAGATGGGTGCCACACAAGTTAAGTGAGAAGAATTTGAATGATCGAATCATCCATCATATGCACATCTCTGCTTGCACGCAACAAAATCGAACCCTTCTTGGACCGGATCATAACTTGAGATGAAAAGTGGATTACCTATGAAAACACCATAAGAAAAAGGGCATATTGTGAACCAGAAAAACCTGCCCTCTCTACCTCTAAACCGAAGTTGAGCCTGAACAGGAGAATGTTGTGTATATGGTGGGACATTCGAGGATAATACATTTTGAGCTGTTGAAATCAAACGAAAGGCTAAATTTGGACTGTCAGCAATTGGATAAATTAAAAACAGCACTCCAAGAAAAGAGGCCGGCGATGTTCAGTAGGAAGGACATCATACTGCTTCATGACAATGCCAGGCCACATGCTGCTTTGGGGACTCGTCAGAAAGTCGCAGAGCTATGAGCTGGGAAATTCTGTCGCGTCCACCATCCCCGGACCTAGCACCATCTGATTATCCCTTGTTTCTGTCCTTGCAAAATTTCTTGCAGGGCAAACGATTCAAGAACGAAGAAGATATCAGACAAGCACTGGTTCAATTCTTGGCCTCGAGAGATAAGACATTTTTTTTAAATTTGATATACAATTTGTCATCACGCTGGCAAGAAGTCATAAATAATGATGGCAATTATATATTATTCAATAAGGTTTATCCAAAGGATGAAAAAATGTATTCCTTTGTTTCATTCTAAAATGGACAGAACTTTCCGGTAGACCTAATATATGTGTATATATATATATATATATATATATATATATATATATATATATATATATATATATATATATATATATATATATATATATATCACACACACACACACAACCACTGACAATAAAGTTCTGTGAATCGAACTGTAACATTAACATCGATGAAATGTTAACGAAAATTACTATGCTGCCCTTCAAAATGTTCACCTGCCATGTACCGCTGAGATCTCCTATACATATCCTGGAATTTTTGCAAGAAGTTATCTTTTGGGATTGAGTTCAAAAGCATTGTCACATTTCGTTGGATGTCAGGAATATCGTCAAATCTCTTGCTTTTCAAAGCGAGTTTTGATCGCCTGAATAGGAAGAAGTCTGCAAGACAGATCTCACAAGTATTGCGCATGCTCAATTTGCAGCACCCCCTTTCAGTGGTGTAGTGAAGGGGGGGCAAGGGGGTCTATCGTGCCCGGAATCCGCTTTGAGAGGCGCGCCAAATAGCAGTTACAAGAAAAATTTTCTGAAAAATTTGATTTTTTTATCGAAATATCAATTTTATTCGGAGAAATATATATTTTAAATTTAATTTATTTTCACCTGTTGAAGAGCTTGCCATAAATGAAAATGTTTCTATTTTTATATTTCCATATTCACAAGTTAGTACAGTTTAGTTCGCATTAAAAAGTGTGTTCCTTTAATCGTGTTTTCCATTATCTTTTCTGACAGATTTTATACTTTGCTCAAGATTTATGGTGCTTTATCATTAATTTGTACTGTAAATCTTGTACATGTGATAATGGAACTGTGTTAAATTGTTTCTGATAAAAATTCTGAAATATAAATTATATTGGTTAGTTTTTCCTTTTTATGCATTTGAGATGTTTTTAGTTTCAACTTATTTACCAAATAATATGTGTTGATGTTAGCTCTTTAAACTAACATGGCTATGTTCAATAAAATCCGAGAAAAATGTAATAGGTTTTTAAATACATTATATATACATTCGTTATAGCTTAAGGCTTCTGTGAAGCTAAATCTGGATGATATAGTGAATACGCAGAAAACTTCATTTTAAAGAATAATACTTATTATACATAATTAATATTGCACTAAAATTTCTAATGATTTTGATTTTAAATTTTTTCACTTGCTGATTAAATTAATTTCACCTGAGCCCCTTACTTATCAAACAAAGAAGGGACTCGACAAGGATGAAAAAACTAAAAATGTTAAAAAAAATCAAATTACTTAATTTTTATATCCATTTCATTTCCTAAAAATCATTAAATGTATCAGAAAATTAAGGAATATAAATTGTGACTGAAAAATGTTATTGAGACTTAAAAAACTTCTGGGAAAAATTCTAGTTCATCGCCCCAGAGGAAATTAAAGCTCAGTATTTACCTCAAGCTTTGTTGTAACCTTTTAGTCTACTGTCGCGTTATACTCATGAAAAAATTCGCGTTGAAATGTTTTTCTCATTAACGGTCCTCTTTGTCCGAAAATATTTGTCTTCTCTGCAACAGACTGACCCCCAATTTCTTTCAAGATAGCAATGCAGTATCCAATCAAGAGAATTGTGTTCGTGGAATCGAAATACGATACAACGCAAGAAATAGAAAAGTAATTACCGCCAAATTCAAGGAAAATTCATAATTTCTCTTTTTCTTTTAACTATTTACCTGGTTAGAATATCATCCGTTCCCAAATATCGTGAGTGAAACTCACAAATATTCGTCTTTAGCAAACAGTGTTATTTCGTTAAAAACTATAGACTTCGCTGGAAATGTTGACACTTGATTATTGAGTACATTTTATTTTCTGTTTACCTTTTATTCTTTACATTTTGCTTATTTAGCACATTTTTTAGCCATTATGAATATTTATCACATATATCTATAGTTTTGAAATTTAGAATCAAATTGCTTATTTAAAATTACTTGTTTGAAATTAAAATATTTAAAACTTAAAGATTTTTGAAAATAATTTTTGTTGACTAAATTTTGTCACCTTTATATGAATACATAATGTTAAAAAAATTTCTTTTTGGAAAATTAAAAGATCAAATGTATTAAATATTTTTATATGTACACGTAAAATGTTTCTTGATAATTAATCTTTAATTAATTGTATATTTCAGTTTATATAATGACAGCATGTTTAGCTTAGAAATCATTTTAAAAGTATATAATGAAACTTTGTTATCATTATGAGCTACATATGATGTAGACAAACCTACAACCCAAGATAGGTCCCATCTTGGCCGCCTAAACTGAACAAATTTCGGCAGCCAATCTTGGTCCTTCCTTGGCGTCCTAAATTGAACCAATTTTGGCAGCCAAGCTTGGTCCTATCTTGACCGCCCAGATAGGTACAATGTAGTTTGCCAAGTTTGGGTCTATCTTGGCAGCCCACATTGGTCCTATATAACGAAATGTAGATCATCTAATACTGGCTCAATGTAGATCACCAATACTGGACTTAGACAAAGCCACGATTAGCCAATATAGGGCCAAGCTATATTGCTACTTGGGAAGCTCTTTAATCTGTACTCTTTATGACGAAATTCAGGAGAAATTTGGCAGTAGAGAGCGATTTTTTCCCCCGAAATTCTGCCGAATGCAGAGACCGAATGGCTAATGATAGAGTATTAAGATAGGAGAAGATTTCTGCAATGCGAAGGTGTGATGATCTGTATTTATATTTTTACTCTAAACATTTTTCTTCAACCATTAATATTTACAGTAATGATAACTCTTGAATAATGAAATAATATTTAATTTATTTACATGCATTATTTTCGTAGAAATTTCTTTGGTTAAATTACGAATCTAACAAGTAAAATTTCCAACACTATCTTCCTTTAATTTTCCAAAATTGAAGCTCTTGTTGAAATTAATTTCCATACAATTTTGTGCTTTAGACAAAAATTACACGTTTAGTTTTTATATGTAAATTATAATATATTATCGAATTTCAACCTTTCTTAATGTCTTTAATGCTTATAGAATATTACAAATGAAGCAAGAGAATTGTTTAATTTGTTACATAAAAATTACAACTAAAAGTGTTGAAGATTTTTGTCTTCGACTCGATTTGCCATATCCAGATACTGCTGATAGGACATTGTTATGTGTAAATAATGAATTAAAAGCTGTTTTAGAAAAATTGGGTAATATTAGGTAAATAATTTCTGTTATTTAAGTAAAACATTTGCCTTTTCTTCTCGAAATTCATGGAGAATCTGGTTGGTCATAACTTCCAAATTCAACATTATCAATAAAACTTTAACTAATGCATTTAACTCAATAACTAAAGTTTTGAAGAAACAAATGTGAATTCAGTTAATATTTTTTAATATGAAAATTACTTCGTAAATAAAAAATAATGGAAGCAGTTGTGTATTTAAAAATTTTCTAAGTTAAAGAAAGTTATTACATTTTACTACCACTAAATTAATCGGTGTCTTAGGTTTAAGATATCAGTTCAAACAGGTTAACGCATATTTACCTGGCACTGGGGATGCCTTGATCAAGAAGGAGGCCCTGAGCGGAACAGGTGAAGTACGTCGGGAGAGTAATCTCCTGGTAGGGTCACCCAAGGCGTGAAGGCCGTTCCAGTATGCTCAGCTAAGGTCTGCAGGCATAGGAGTCAAGTCAGACTTCTACCTTAGGTTCTAACATAGTACAAGGTGCTCCAGGTCTCCGGATCAACAGAAGCTGTCAAATTTTACCCTTTACTGTCTCGACTTTCTACTGGTCACTTGAAGTGTATGATCTTTGAGGACGGTGAAAGAAAATACCCAACATGCCCCAAGTGCGACAATGCTCCGTTTTGCCCGCAACACATCTTGAAGTGCTTGGGGTTTTCTCGTGAAGAGGCTGGGAAAAGTCCACATCTGCTTTTGGACTTTTTGGCTATTTATGATCTCATTTATCTGGTCTAGTTCCACTAGACCAGATGGGGATTAGTCCCACCATCACCTCCACCAGGAGGAGGCTCCCCCGAGCTGAAGCCCTTCATTGCATACCGAGAGGCTGACGTTCGCCACAAACTGTGGTTGGTTTGGGTGCACAATTTTTGGTAGCCGGGTCTGCGCTTGCGCGGACCCATTTATAAAATTGAAAGATTTATCTCTCCTTCAAATTTTTTTTAATTTCTATCTTCAACTTGGCAGTTGATGATAGAAATAACAACTTTGCCGTTGAAGGGCGTGCCATAGTATGCAAGTGAAACCAGGGTTCATTCCCGTTGACTCCACCTACCATATTCCTTCTAAGGGTATTTATAAAAACAAATTCATTATACCATAAATACATGGCAGTTTAATCAAAGTAATTTCCCGTGATAAACTTTTTTTTATTAATTCTGCAAAATATGGTAGTATATTATATTAAGTAATAATCTCACACATATTTAATTAAGATACTAGAAGCACAAATCAAACTCCATTAAATGACAAATGTAAAAGATTATACAAACATATTATATAAAATTTATTCTTATATATATATTGATAAAAAAGTAATTATGTGTAAAAAGATGCAACATTGATGCAACAACACAAGTATTGGTTGAGCTTTCCATATCATCGTTTGGCCTTTTATTATTTTTATCGGGAGGGGCTGCATCAACATGCATATTTTCATTTTCTAATTGTGAATTTAACAAATTTGAGGAGACATTATTCCTTTCACTCCCACTTATACAATTATTTTGCTTTTCGACGTTTGAATTTTCAGTATTATTCATTTTGGAAACATTTTCAATATTTTTTTAAAGAATTATCATTTAGCATAGTATTGGAACAATTTGCATTTGATAAAGCAACATTTTCAATAGAACTTTCATGCCAGTTTACAAAACTATTACAATTATTTTAGGTGCATTTTGATTAGTTTTATTTGAATTGTTAATTACAATTATGAACCAATTAAGGAAGCTTCAGTTACATTTCAGTTGGTTGTATTTATTCATTTTTGGCTGGATGTCATTCTTTAGGAAGTCCCTAATCGTCTGACGGCGGGAGCAATTTTTTTTATTTTATTTATTTTTTTCGTTATAGTTTTTATCAGAGATTTGCACTAATTTATTCCAGTTTCAAAGGTTATTATTTCAGCATTTAATTTTAGAGTTTTTATGTTACTCTCCCTTTGCTTGCATTGTTGGCAAAAAACCCCAGAAATCATTATTAATAAATGGCATTAGATTCAACGGAATTGGAACACCTATGTACATAATTTCAGGAACTGTAACCATTAAGAACGTTGGCTCTACTTTATTGTTAGAGTTCATCGACCCAGACTCTTGTAAAATATTTCCCATTATAAGATCACTTGCCGTCATCCTCGCCTTCCATTTTAATTTGCCTTTGATAAAATGGCTTATTGAAGTCACTTTAAGCGCCAAAAATAATCACTAGGCTTTAAATAAATTGAAATATTTATTTAATAAAAACAAAAAGAGCAACGGAGTGAATAATATCCCCTTCCGAAACTCAAACATAAATAATAACAATAAAGTTTGTCTTACATCTATATCAACAATTAAGAATGAAAGCTGGTTAATGACTCTTATATTACAATTAATGCTGATAATTTATGTTCAATCCAGATATTCATATGTTGAGATTTGAATATTTCATATTTTAAGTGAATTTTATGCTTTATAAATAAGAGATAGAGAATTTCAAAATTCAATATCGTCACAGGGAGAGAATTAACCACGCCCTTTTAAAACCAGTAAAACAAATTGATTATGTAGATTAGAAGAATTGAGAAAGTATATAACTCAATATTAATAAATGCAAATTTTTCTTAGTTTATTTATATTTTACAAGATTTGTTTAAGCGTTTCCTTCATTAAATAGCCATTTAATATTTCGATAATTGTAATTTAAAAGCGACACATCTCAAACTAAATATTTATTATTTAATACGTTTGACACAACATTCCAATCAGTGTCACAAGCATCGTTATAAAATTTACTTTCAATTCGTTTGTAATACAAAATTTGATAGCTATGGTGCTGCTCTCTAGTGAACATTTTAGAAAGTGTTTTTAAATTTCGTTAAAAATAACTTAGAAAATAGAAAACTAAAATTTTAAAAGTTACATCTTTCTGAAAATTTAAAAATTAAATATCTATAAGAAATTGAAAATATTTTTAAAAAATTAAAATGGTAAATTTATAAAGGTAACTGTTATCAATGAGATAAAGTTTCATTAGTTAAATGAGTTATTAAATTAAAAGAATGTAAAATTTCTAAATGTCATCGAGAAATGAAAATTTATAATTATTTATCTGATAATAATATATGTACTATAGCAGATATGTTTGCTTTTAATGATACACAATTTTCTTCAAATTAAAAAAAAATTACTCTAAAAATAAAAGAAGTTTCGGATATTAATTTTAGTACTTTTAACTTTTTGCTATTTTTTAAGCTGGTTCAAATGCATATTATTCCTACAGAGCAGCTTCATATCTTCTACTAAAGCACACATTTTAGTTGTTATTAAAATAAAAAATTTAAATGATAGTTATAACAATCTATTTTTGATAATAACTCAAATTTTCCAAACGCAATCCAATTATAAGAGATAATTTACTCTTGCCTCATTCATTCCGGAATTGAAATTCAGGAATATTCCATCTGCACTCCAATAATTGATCCATGAATCGCAAAGAGAAATTCTCTGATATCCATATTTATCTCTTTATTGAAATAAATATTATAAGAGGACAGATATATTTACACAAAAAAATTACTTACAAGATTTAAGTTTCGATGCTCATGCATCACCATTCCCATTAAATCAAAATTTTATTGTAATCTTCTTTTTTTAATCACATGGAAGCATGGGATCTCAATCTGACGTTATCACTGCTCCATTAGCAAAGACGGTTACATTTCTTTTTGATGATCATCAAGATTTCCAATATTTATAATGATATTGAAACCTCAGTACTTCTATATCAACTGTTTTATAGAAACTAAATCAAGCTATGCATTACATTTACTTAAAATTTCAGTAATAATCAATATATGGAATAAAATATCAATTGAAACTCAAATTATCATTTGACATGCATTTTTTTGCAGTTTTGTTGACTAATACTAATGTGTATAACTTCATCTTGAATTGTTACTTTGTTCATAACCGTCTTCAGTTGCCTTTAAATCCCTTTCTTCGAAAAACGTCTAGACTGCTTACGTAGAAGAATATTGTTCAATTGTTAATCACAAAATATCATTCATTGCTCTCTGCATAATATGTTTTTAAAGTTCCATTAGGATTAGTTTAGTAGAATTGAAGCTAAGAGCCCTTCAATCTCAGTTTAGTTATCCGGTATATTGTGCATTGAACGGATATGTAAAAATTATTAATGTTGAAATAAATAAATTTATATTGTCTTGTTGTTGTTGTTGTGACTTATCCCTCCAGTACGATAATTTGTAACAACAAATGAGGTCCAAAGGCCCGAACACCTTCAAACAATGGAGCACAGTCTCAGGGGTCGAGAACAGCTGCCCTTTATTTAAACTAATGCGAGCCAAAATATGGGCAGGAGCAGCTTGAGTCGAATTGCATTTTGACACGGGGAAATCTCACTAGAATTATCTGATGACACATGCTGCCAACCCCAGGGTGAATAACGCCAGGGTGATTTTCCGCATGCCATTCATGAACGCCCCGTTTGGTGACCGGGGTGTAAGAATCATCCCAACGTACCTATGCGTGTCGTAAAAGGCCACTAAAATGGACCCAGTCCCTGTGGGTATAACCAGGTTGGGCGTGTGGTTAACATCCCCACCCCGGAAAAACTCAACTGTTCAGAAATCCAAAGAAAGAATTATCCGGCCTCCTCATTTTGGTAAACGACTTGGAAACGGCTTGAGGACTTTGCTTTTTGGAACATGGAATGTGAGATCATTGTACTACAGTAAAGGACTTCAATCTCTCATAGAAGAATTTGACAATTACAATATGGATCTACTGCCTTGAAAACGACCTAAAAACACTAAAAGTGACAAACTGGATGACCTTATCCGAAAATAGGGGGTCCTGGTATGCACTTCTGAGGAAGGCAAAGGCCCACCCTGGGCTGTCATGCCAATGAAGAAGAATTCATGAACGGGGGCTCTCCTCCAAGAAGAACAGACGTCTTGCCTGACCCGGGTGGCGATCTCCGAAAAAGTAAGGCAGCCACCATGAGCTGTATCCTTAAAGCTGCCCTATCTGGCCAGAGCATCATCAGTTTCATTACCGTACTCATCCACATGCTATGGAACCTACTGAAAGGCGATCCGAGAGGTTAAAAAGCCGGGCGATGTTCCTCGTCGTTGGGTCCCAATGCCTCCAACATTCAGATAAAATTTCTTATCGTAAAAACGTTGACAATGCATATTCTGATTAACAGCTGGAAGAACATATTGATAAAACACATTTTACCCTAATATATGAATAAATATCAGAATAATAAATTATGAATATTAATCTAAGAGAAAATTTTTCAAATATATTGGTTAGAATAAATTTCATCAAGTTTTAATGGATGTTCTTGTTATATCAAACTTAGACATTCAAACTATGAATAAAAATGAAATGAATTTACCAGAAAGTAAAATAAAGTGAAAAATGCAAGAAAATATTGAGCTGAAAATTAAAAAAATTTATAAACTTCATTTTAAATGTCTTAAAAAAATTTTTTCTCAACAAAATCATTTGATTAATTTTTCAAAAATGTATTAAAAAAAGTTTTTAAAAAATCAAACAGAAAAAAGGAAGTCTAAATGAAAAAAATAAACTCTACTGGAATAAGAAATAGATTTAATAATAAACGTATAAATCCGCTCCAAAAATTATACAGCTATTTCTTAGATAATTTATTGTTAGAGCATGATTTCCTCACCGCAGAACCAAATAACATTATTAGAACGATATAACTATATATAGATTACAAAAATGCGATCACAGCGCCGCCGCTGCATCACGACGTCACAGGCCACTGAGTGCCAGGATGTATTTGTGAAGAGCTTATTTGTCAATTGATAACATATTCGTTACTTATTTTGTTCTCTTTTTTAAAAAAAAAGAAATGTTTTTCTCTTTAATTAATTTCATCAGTGTAAATACCTAAAATAATCCTCCTTCAACATTAATTAAAACTAATTGAAAAGCGTTTAAATATAGCCTTCATAAATAAATCGAGATTTTACCCCAATAATCAAGGAATTCGTATTAGAAAATATATAATAGCTTTAACAAATACTTACAAAATATTCAGTGATAGCTTTCGATCTGCTTTTATTAAGTCTTCAAAACAAAAATTTGAATTTAAAGAAGTCCACCTTCTCCACCCAGAAATAAGGAATTCAATATAAAAAGACGAAAGAAAATTCGAAAAAAAAATTCTAGGAACCATGAATTCACTAGATAATAAAATCTTCTAAAATTAACTTGAAACTGTGCAACTTGAAGACAACAGAAATGTTAAAAAACATATAATATTCAAAAATTCCAACCCTTGAATATAAAGAAAAAATATTATTATACCCAAAAAAATGGAAAACAATAATGATAAACACTTGCAAACTAATTCATATACAACATTATATCAGACCCAAACGCAGAAAGTGTTAGCATCAACAAGCTAGAAAACTGCACATTCAATAAACTTAATGAAAATGTAGACCTGAAAAAATAATTATGTATAAAAAGAAAAAACATCAAAGTACTTAAAATTGTAAAGATACCCGAAAGGATAAAATTGAAATAAAATGCTAAAAAAAGTTCATTTATAGTACACTATATATATTTCATTAATATTAGAACACAGAAATTAAGGGATCGTGGTAGTCTAATGGTTGGGGCACTGCCCTTTCGTCCACCAATGATGCCCTAACCCACCGAGTACATGCGATACACGTGCTCGTTAAATCCGTGGAATCGAAAGTCCTGTGGTCGGTCATTGAGCAGTTACCATGGGTGTCAATGGTCTGGAGAAAATTTCCTTCCCCTCCAGATCACTGTAAAAATTGAGGGAGTAAAAAACTCTCTAGTGGTGCCATCTATCGGAGGAGTGCTCAGAGCAAAGTCGTACTTTCACCTTCGTGGAGCGCTGAGTTAACGAAAGACGAACTCTATTGACTTAAATTCACATAGCCAACGACATAGCAAGCTTGACTTGTCCAAGTGTCATAAATAACAAGAACAACATACGACAATTAATAGTATCCTAAAATTAATTTAAAGAGTTCTTACAAACTTGAAAAACATGAGTAATAAAACCAGAGAGAAACACCAATAAATCGGAAAACTACCGACCCTTTAGCCTTCACTCAACGATTAGTAAAATAAGTGAAAAGCAAATACTTAATAAGATGAAAGATTTTATGGTAGCAAATAAAATTATAATAAATGAACAATTTGGCTTAAGTCCGAAATGTCCCACAATACACCAGTTATAACAATAGAAATATTTTCATAAATATTATGTATATGAAGATTACAGCAACAGTAATGAAAGATGTTTCAATCGGTATGGAAAAATGGCCTAAGCTTAAAATTTACAATTTATGTTATCAAACCTTTACGATCTTATTTGATAGATCTTATTTATTCATCATTTATAGTAATAACTCTTTCTAAAAGTGAATGAAAGCGTATTTTGTTTCCCTTATTAATGACACATATCTAAATCGACTCAAAATCTCTCTCATTGCGGATGACACGACCTTTATAATAGAAGATATAAATAATACCTTCTAATTTAAAAAATAAATACATTAATTTAATTGTCAAAAGTAAGAAATGGTCTGATAAGGATAATCTATAAATTGTTTATAACTGTGTCAAAAGATGGCGCCACTACATAATACATTTTTGTGGATTAAAACAGTGATTCTCAAACTGTGGGGCGCATATCCAAGAGAAAATGTTATTTAAAAAATTTATTAAGTGACTGAAAGGAAAGAACACACACACACATACAAAACAAAATACATTTCGATATATTTAATAATTAACTTTTTAAATTAAAACAACTTACAAAATTAAAAACAAATTTAATAATTATAAGTGACTTCCTTGGGCCTGTCTTTCAGAGCAAAGTTTTTCGAAGGAGGGTTTAATATTAGAAATAGACACTCTCAGTTCTTTTTCTATAGTTAGCTGAGATCTATATTTTGTCTTCAAAGAAGCCACCGCAGAAAATCCAGTTTCACAAAGGTAAGATGTTGAAAATGGTAGTAGAATGCGAAGTGCACTTGTTTTTAGTGCAGAAAACTCATCCTCCACTCCTGCCCAAAATTCAAAGAGTGATTTATTACTCCATTGTCTATTGATTTCGCAGCTTGCCGTGAAGTCTATGAAGGTTTCTTCCTCTTCAATTGAGAGTCCTTCGGAAGTATTTTGAAATGGATCCCTCACCCACTTGTAACTTGATATCAGTTTGTCGTCAGCAGGAAAGTACTTTTTAAAATTCTTTGCTAGCATTGCTAAATAATTTTCAATGGTTACAAAAACAACTTTTACATGTTGTTCTTCAGCCTTGTAAGTTTTAATACAATCATTCAAATTTGCAAACATTGTTAAGTTTCCTTACTTTAAATTCCTGCTCCACAATTCCAATTTCCTACAAAAAGCATTAACTTTATCACTTGTATCCAATATATGTGTATTTGCTCCTTGCACTTGAAGATTCAAGTTATTTAATTTCTCGAATATGTCGACCACAGGTAGCTCAATTTCATCACAAATAAACTATCGCGAAAATTCTCAGCTTTCGATCTGTTTTCCTCTTCTAGGAAAACGGCGATTTCTTTTCTTAATTCATAAACACGTTGCAAAAATTTTCCTAGGGATAACCATCTTGCCTCGCAATAAAATAGTAACGCTGAATGTTCTGCACCCATGTCTTTAAAAAGTGCGGAAAAGATTCTTGATTTCAGGGGTCTCATTTTTATATAATTTACTGCGGCTACAACCGTAGTTAACACAATATTCAAACCAGGATTCATTTCATTGGAAGCCAAAGCTTCTCTGTGGATCATGCAATGTGTCCAGACGCACTGTGGCGATTTTTGTTTCACAAGTGCTTAAATACTTTGGAACCTTCCGGACATAGAACGAGCACCATCGGTGCATACTCCGACGCAATTTTTCCATTCTATGTTTGCCTCGTTCATAAAATCATTTAAGACAGAAGATAATGCGAGTGCTGTTGCTTTGAGTTCTATTGGTTTGCAGAAAAGTAATTCTTCTACTACTGACAAATCATCACAAAATTTAACTTAGGCAATGAAATGAGCATCTTTATTACTATCCGTTGCCTCATCGAGTTGTATTGAAAACAATTTGTCACGCAACTTCGACAAAAGCTGGCACTCTACATATTCAGCTATATCAGCAATTCGACGGGTAACAATATAATTTGAAAGAGGTATAGACTGCAATTGTTTTGCAAAATTATTCATAACATAATTTCAACAATAAATAGTTAACATAATTTCTACAATCTCTATTGCAGTTCGCAAAATAAGTTCTTCACCAATGGTGTGAGGCTTTTTACAGCTGGCTATTTTATATGAAACTTTGAAAGAGGCAATTAAAGCTTTTTCATTCACAGACAAAAAAATTTTTAAACAATAATTTTTGCTTTTCATATGATTTTAATTTTAATTCGAAGAATTCTCTGGGTTTGTTTATGTACTCACTATGAAGCGTTTCCAAATGTCGTTTAAATTTATTAGGTTTCATTTTGTCTGCCGCCAACATTTTTGAGCAAATGATACCCAGGGACCTTTCTTCTTCATTTACTTCAGTACTAGTGAACCCAAAATTTAAGTATTCTTGAGAATATTTTTTTGATTTTATTTTCGGAACCACGCTCGTCTGTGTACTTGTTGATGCTTGTCTATCGTCTAATGCTCGCTTACGCCCGCTTAAAAATTTATCCATGATTCTGCATAAGTCTGCTGCCGTGAATATTTAATACGGTGAATTGCAATTACACGAAAATATATATAACATACACATTCAGAATAGATTCAATAGTGATAGAAGGATCGACTCGAATGAGATTGTCTGGAATTGAAATTGGCGTCATAGAACTTTCTCCTTCTCCCTATGAGAAAACATTTATTCATATCTGCGTACGCTCCTAACTGAACTTTTAAGCTGACCAGACAAATTCCAGACAAATCGAAACTTCTCGCGAAACCGTGAGAATGCCCGACATGGCGGGACGCAAGAGTAATAAAAAAGGCATAGGATTCTTGTTTTTTCAATGCTGAGGATCGGTGTTGCAAAATGTCAATAAATTTCCGTATTCTTGGTAATTTGTAAGGTTTAAAAGTAAGGTTGTAGTGTAGGTTTAGCGCCAAAATACTCAAAATACATTATTATTGTATATATTTTATTGTATGCGGTGGGGAGGGGGCGCAATGAAAATTATGATTGAAAATTGGGCCGTGAATACTAAAAGGTTGAGAAACACTGGATTAAAACAATCTTTTTTTTTCGAAAAATTAAGACAATTCAGTCTTTTTTCCAACCCTGTTCTGTTTTGAGGTCAGTCATCCTGACATCTCATTTCGTTCTCTTTTATGATAATCATTTGTTAGCTTCATAATCTAATTAGTTGAATCGTTCTCTTCATTGTGTTCATGCATTAAAATGTTAAATCAAAAGCTTATGTTTCCTGTGTTATAACCTAAGTAAATGTCTTAAACACAAGTGATTTATAAAATGGAAAGTAATTTTAAGCGTAGATGAGATACAAGTAACTAGTTTCTTATTCTCCAATAAACTGCCTACAGTAATAAACATTCAGTGACACCAAAAATAGAATATTTAGGCTTCACAATGGAGAAGCGATTAATATGCTTAGCCAACATCGGGAAAGTCAGTATAGATTTCCCATACAACCACACACGTCTATTGGACGTCTTTTAAAGATCCATAGAGTCCAAAAGACGTCCTGGATACATTTTGGATGTCATAAAGACGTCCATGGTTAGATGTGAACTGGATGGTCTTCTATCGACGTCGGATTGACATCCACGATGGATGAGTTTTGGATTATTAGCATTTGGATCTGTAATAGACGTAATTTATATGTCCATGATAGATGTAATTTGGACGTCCATGGTGGACGTACTTAAGACATTCATAAAGGATGTTATCGTGACATGTATTAAAAGTAGGTAATTAACTGCAATTGTAATTATTTATGTTTATTCCTTCCATAATTTTAAATTATCGTTTGCCTCACAGTCTACAGTCGTTTATTGCTACGTTAAGAAGTGTTTAACGAAGTAAGTTAAAAAATAATTGCTTTTCTTTTTAAATAACTTATTTTTATTCCAAAGAAGTCATAAAAGAAATAAGGTTTAAAAACTGAGTAGTTTTATCTAAGTGTAGAAAACCATGTTTAAAGTGTATTTTTACTTTAAAAAATTACATTTGTAACTATTTTAAATTAACGTTAAAAGGTAAATATTGCTTTTATTTATAAATTGTGCTTGATAGCAGAATGTAATAATTTTTTTGTCTTTAACTTTTAAAATTATTTTTAGGCTAAAAATGCAAACATTGCGATTAGGGTGAAAATTGCTGGATGAAAATACCACAAAGTAATTTTCTTTAGTAAAAACCATTTTTTCTCTCCAAAATTGCTTAAATTTATTATTATTTTGTCATACAAAGACGTATGTATTTATATCTTGATTTCAACAAGATAAAAATTAATCAATATTAGGATTTGATTCAAAGATTTAATGTTAAATTAAAATACTTTTTACTGTTGAATTAAAAAATCTGAGTGTTTTTTTTTTAATATCAAATTTTAAATCAATAATTCAAGATTTTGCTACTTAGCTAGAAAAAATTATATTACCCAATTATTTTAATGCATGCTGGACTAATATTTCAAATGAAGAGCTATTAAAATGTATACTTGAAAATTAATTTTTGTATTTTGTAGTTAAATGGAAGATATGTTTATTTCCCATACCAGATTTGGAATTCTTACTTTTCTGGAGAACTTCTCTTGTTGTCTACTAAAGGTTCTAGAATTTGAAGTAAGCATTTTTTTATTTTAAGGAAAAATGATGTTTAAGATTATGTAAAATCATTTAGTATGAAATGTTTACATCTTCAGTGATTAAGCATTTAGAATGTGACTGTGTGGGATCTGTGAATGTGATTTTCTATAATATTTTCTGTACACTTAATTTTGGTAGCAAAATTTCCTACTTCCATAATGCTTGTGATGTTGAACATTTTTTATATTCTTATTTTGTATTATTTTGTTTAATACTCTTACAAAAACTATCTGATCATAATATCTTCAAAATAAATTATTTTTTTAATCACACTTTAAATATTTAAGTAAATTAATATAAGAATGCTCACATTTTCAGGAAAAAAATCATAAATTATAATAGCAAATGAAACTCTTAATACATTGATTTCATTTTCACTAAAGTTATTTTTAAGTCAATATAGTTAAAACCTTTTTGTATGAGAAGAATTTAGTTTATTGTAAAAAATGAAATTAGTAACTAACTGGAATTTCTGAAATTCAAACCATTTGCTTGCATGTGTATGCCCTGAAAGGAAGTTAAGAAGCATGCTCTCAATGAAATTAAAAAGCAAAATGATTACGTAAACAGAACAATGTTTCTGGAAGGAATATTATATGTGTACTTCCATTCAAATTCTGTTGATTAATTTGATTTAATAAATTATTCTCTGATTTATATTTAAACAGAAATATCAATATTCTTGTATTTTTAATTGTATTCCTTTAAAGCTATTTTGTTGTAGTTCACTTTTCTACAGACTTCAAAGACTTTACTGGCAAAAATAAACAGAATGGCATCTACGTTTCACACAATAACCTGATTTTTAGTTCTATTAAATATGTCTTCTTTATTAATCTAATTTGAATATTATTAAAAAAGATGTACACATTTGATCACAGTAAACATCATTTATTTATTGAATATTGATTGGAAATTCATTTTTTCTATAGTTTTTCATATTCTGCTCTGCTTTGCATGAAAAATTGCTTATGATGGGCTGAACCTAGTTTCAAATAAATTGAATAAATAATTTGTTTTATAAATAGTTAGCTTTTTATATTTAAGATTTTAAATTTTTTTATGTTATGCTTTAATTATTTTGGTTGATAAAGTTGAATTGTATTTTTAAGAGATAAAATGTACATCATTTATAAATTCTAAATTTTGTTTTCCTTTTCAGTTAAATGAGAATTACAAATTTATATACCTGAGGATGAGATTAAATTTAAAATAAGCAAATTAAAAAAAATTTAATTTTTCTATATTATTTATGCTTATTTGGAACTAATGTAGAGCAAAAGAAAATAAATCCTTTAAAGGATTAAAAACATGGCAATTTGTTTCTACTGAGTGCAAATTGTAAATAAATATATCATGTATTAAATTTTATTAAGCGTTTACTGTTGTAAAAATGTTTAATCAAAATATTTAATGTATTCCTTAGTAAATAACATTTCTGTTTATATTTAGCACTAATATGTAAATTCAATTCTATATTTTATTATTTAAGTTCTGTTCTTTTAATGGTAATGTTAAATTTTACCTATTAATCTAATTCTTGTTTTTCTAATTTGAAGATTCATTACAAATTTTAAACATTTTGTAATTTCAGTTATTTAATCAATTCCAAAGGGTAAAAGATTAAGTAGTATATTTTTTCCAGAAATTAGTCCCTTAGGTTTAGCATATATGTAATGAAAAAGATAAACATTTCTAAAATTGGTATTATGATATTTGACGTGCCATGTATCTAAACTGGACCAAAATGAGGCGTCTACTGGATTAGAGTACATCCACCTGATGTCATATCGACGTCTATTGGAAGAAATTGTGTTGTATTGCGCTTTTACTATATTATAGTTGATTTGATTTTGTATTGTTTAAATAATTATTTTTTATATATATGCTTTATTAAATGTATAGGAATATATATTAGATTTATTTTTCTAAAACTTATGTGAATTTTATGCTGTAAATAATAATTATTATTATGACTACATAATGTATGGATGTTGCCAAAATTAATACAGTAATTTCAAATTTAAATTATAAAATGTTTTTAATTATAAAATATTTATATTTTTATTTGTTTTGTTTCAGTGCCACTTTTTAAGCTTGTCTGGGGGAACTTCTTCCGGGAATTGCACCATAAGCATCACTAAAAAAATTGATGGCCAATAAACTTGCACCTGAGTTCAGTTATTTTGGTGCTACGAAGAAATCCTTTAATGAACTGAATATGAAGCAGTTAGTTTTAGGTAAGTGCAATGTTTGAATAAGCATGTCATTGAAAGTTTTCTTTTGTAGAAATGATGAAAAAATACACTTTTCTCATAAAAAATTTTTTTAATGAAATATATTTATGTAAGCGCTAATATATAAATTCAATTCTCTGTTTGATTACTTAAGCACTGTTTTCATTATAAAAGTAATGTTCAATTCTATCTGATAATTTGAAGGTGTTTGTAACATACTTTAAACATTTTGTAATTTTAATTATTTAATCAAACACAAAGGTTACCATATTTACAAAGCTGATATTTCTTAGAAATTGAATTACTAAATATATATTTAAAACATTTACTGAATTAAAATAAAAATATTTCTAACTATGTTTTTATAAAGTTACTTAATGTCTTAAATTAGTGAAGGAAATTTTTGATATTTTTCTGATTAATTTACGCTGTTTTTTAATAATGAGATTTACATCCAATCAGTTTAATGTATTAATCAGATTGATAAGAAATAAATTAAATATTGATGAAAATTGTCTTCAGGATTTTTACTATTTTGTCTGAGGTTATTCATCTGAAAATGTTAATTGTTATTGCTAATTATTTTAAATGTACTTTATTTTCAGATGCTGCGTGGTGAACTCCACAGTATTCAAAGACAACAGATGGTGAAATTATATTTATTAATATTTATGTATAATGTAAATAATCAGAATAAAAATTGTGTGCATTAAAAATAAAATCTATTAGTTTGTTATATTTTTCTTGAATTAATTAAGATTTACACTCTCTTGCTGGAATGTTTTCTTAAACAAATTTTAACATTTACAAAGGAAAATAATTCAGCTTTTAAACAATGAAATAAGTAATTTTCAGAATTTTTGTCATAATAATTTGGAATATTCAATTGAGTGGAAAACTTTAATTAAATAAAAGTTTCTCTTTTATCTTTTACAAAAAAAGACATTGTTGAAATAATATCTAATTAGTTAAAATATATGGCTGAGAAATAATTCTTATAAGTTTCTCTTACTACAAAATTAATTAAAAAAATAAAGTATGAACAATAATTTTGCTGACATTAAAATAAAAAAAATTACACTCCACAAATAAAAATATCCTTGACTATATTATTACTCTCTAGTTATAATAGTAATTCATTAATTTATGCATTCACTGGAAACTTCTTAGAAGTAATTTTTAACTTTTCCAAAGAAAAAAGAATCGTTTTATTTTAAACAATAAGAAACTAAATTTTCAAAAGGTTAACCATAAAATAATGAGCATAAAAATAATACTAATTTATCAATTGTGAGAATTTTATTACATTAACTAAACTTGAACAGTAAATCTGTCAGAAATCTAGGATATTTGACTGAAAATTAAGAAAAATGTGATGCTAAAGCAATTTCATAAGTAACAAGCTAATTAAAAATAATTTTCTCTTTGTCTAGTGGACAAAAATATATGAGCCACTAAGATAGATGAGGGATTATTTCAAAATCTACACACATCTAGAATACATCCATAAAACTACCTAGTATAGAGCAGTGCGTATGAATACATCCAAATTTCGTCCATGAGCCATCCACTGGCAACGTCTCGTAGACGTATAGTGGACGTAAAATAGGTGGATATTTGACGTGCCATGGATCTAAACTGGACCAAAAAGAGACGTCTACTGGATTAGAGTACATCCCGTTGAGGATGTCATATCTACGTCTACTGGACGAAATTGTGTTGTTTGGGTTTCTTACAATAAAAATAAAACTAGATGCTATTGGAAAAAAATTAAAAATTAAATTTTAAAATTAATTTACACTTCCATACTGCGCCTGATTATTATATATACACCAGCAAACTTTTGCTCTACAGATGAAACCAAAGTATCATGATTAGAAATTATCCAAAACATTTTTTTCTTAGATGCACCATGATACTGTGGAAATGATAAAATAGGAGACAAAATGGATATTCCAACTATATTATAAATTACAGAAAAACTCGAGCCTAAATTTTTTTTTAAAAAAAAGACACAATTTTTAAAGAAGAAATCAAAATTGTATCAAACTATGCTATTAGTGAGTCAATCAATAAAAGAAGGCTGAGAATAATTTTAGAAAATCTAATTTCAATACTGTACTTAAAGTAATTTATACAGAAAAAGAGTAAGATTGTAGTGTTACAAATTAACACTTTGAAAAAAATGACTTGATTAAAATAAATGTTTATATATCACGCTTCACAACGCTCAGGAATTTGAAGTGAGAGGAGCTTCTGTAGATGGAAAAGTGTGAAAATAAACCCGCATCTCCCAGATAAGAGATATTTGCAAGGCTCGTGCTTTTTCTCTGTTATTCAAAATTAAGTTCTAAATATCTGGTGCTGGAAAAATTAAATAAACCAAATAAAATATCAAATAAATATTTTTAAAAAAGAAAAAAAAATTACATCAACTCTTTTTATTTTACTCTTTCAAAATTTTCTTTATTCATAAGATCAAAAGAAGTATGCAAAAAGGATAAATTATGCAAATAAATGAAAAATTATGCATTTATATGCATTCATAATTACTTTAATTAAATTTATGGAATTTTTTTTATCTTTTATTATTAATATTATTTTTATTTCTGTCTTTTCCTTTCTTAAATTTAAAGAGCAATAAAATCAATAACAAAAACTTTAACTCTTTAACTCACCAAAATTCATGCAGAAAATAATTTTACTCCGTAGTAAACAACTAAACGCGGTTTCCGGTTCTGTTAATTTTCTTGTGATAGATTTGTCAGATATAATGTGATCAGTGCTCTAGCAGGAGATAATGCCATGCTTTTTAAAATAATATTTAATGAAATAGTAAGCGAAATAGAAGATAGTGAAGCTTAATTTTATAAACCATTAGTTGAAGTATCTCATTTTTCACCGTAATCACATGATATTAAGCCCAAAGAAGTGTCTCCTTTCCGCTCTTAATTCAAAACACACCAGGTTATTTGCTTGTATGTTTTTTGCACCTAGATGGCGACACTTGTAAACATATGTAAATTTGTTTTTTTTTTTTTTCCCTCTCTTATCGTTTTGTAAGAGGAAATTTTGATCCTTAGCCTTTGTTTGTAAGTAACGCATTTGTATTCTACATTGCATTAAATTTTATTTGACTTTCTACATACATTGTATTTTGTTTTCACGCATATTTATTGCACTACATACATTCCTTTATAGTCAAATCAAGCTCAAAATTTTATGGAAAGTACAGGAAATGATCGAAAAATGCAGGAAACGAAAGTCTTTCTTCCGGTTTCATTCGTTCCTAATAGTAATTTCACTTTCCATTCCATTGAAGGTGAGTGAATTTTTATTACAATTATGGATCTTAAGCACTTTTAATTAAAAAAAGAGCTTCAAAAGGCAATTTTAAAAGATTAATCATGAAATAATTAATGCAGATGAAGCAAAAATTGAGTTATTTAAAAAGAAAGTCAGCAATTTAACGAATGAAATATCGAGTATTTTCGATGAGATATTCATTGTATGTGACAAAAAAATATTGAAACATAAGCATGCATTGAAGAATTTCAAACTTTTCAAAATAATTTCCATGAGCTTTATTTGCTTTTAGAACGCAAAAATCGTAATGATATAAATTCAAGTTCGTCAGCTGACACTACGACACAATTTACAGATGTAAGATTACCTCAGTTATCCTTGGCGACATTTAATCGTAAGTAAAAAAATGCTTTCCATTTTCTGATTTATTCAAGGCCAATATTTATTCTAAAAGTAACTTGTCAAATGCTCAAAAACTTCAATATTTAAAATGCTCTTGTATATAATTCCAATGCTCTTAAAATTATTCTCATTCAATTCCTATAATATATTCAAATTATATAATATCGTAGAATTTGCTTTAAGATTAATATTCAAATAAAAGTGTTATAGTAACTTCGTCTTATTAAAAAAAGCTATTATCTCAGCAACATACGGCAGACTCTCATAGTTGAATTTTTTACTGCTTGTAGATGTCATTAATGAATGCATACGATCTTAAAATTTTCAGATCAAAATGTAGATAGATTTTCAGATACATTGATAACTTATTTAATAGCTGAAAAAGTAAATAAAAATATTCGCATGTGTTATGAACGTCGATTATTTGGTTTAGAATTAGGAATTCTTAACTAATTCTTAAAAGAATACGCCAAAACACTTGAAAACAGTATAATTAATTTTAAAGAATTTAAGAAACCAATTTCTAATGTCACTTCTCTACTCTCAGAAACAAATATTAAATGCTTTTATTGCAGCAACAAAAATCAAAATTTGTGGAAGTGTGAACAATTTTTAAAATTGCCTAATTAGAAAAGATTTTAAATTTGTAAAGTCAAATAAATTGTGTTTTAATTGTTTATCTTGTATGTACAGTGTTAAGTCATGTAAGAGAGCAAGTAAATGCAAAATTAGGCATCACAAGCGTAATTCATTATAGCATTTTTCAAAATCAAATGATACCGCCGCATATTTTATAATTAATAATGAAAATAGGGAGCTATCTGTACATGGTACATTATTTACTCCTCAAAATATAGTAGAGCAAACTATTTCTAGTTTTTCCAATCAGATAAACTCTAATTTTGTGAGTCATGGGTATAAAAGTGAAGTTTTGTTGTATACTACTTTAATTCGAGTTCACAATTCTAGTGGAAATTTTATGTATTATCGAGCTTTATTAGATTCTGGTTCACAGGCTGATTTCATCACAGAAGAATGTGTAAGAAAACTTGGTTTTAATAGAAAGAGTGCAAATCTTCAAATTTCGTGTTTGGGGTCAACTGCCTCGCAGACTAATGGAGAAACGGAAATAACTTTTTTCCTCCATTTTTTTCATTAGAATTGTCTTTCAAAACTTAAGTTTTTGTTATGAATAAAGGTTTGTGGCAATTTACCATATAAATCACTACCACTTTTGGATGATTTAGATGATTTAGTGTCTTAGCAAATCCAAAATTCTCCAAGTCATCACCAGCAGATCTTCTCTTAGGTGTCAATGTTTTCATGTCATTGGTTTGGGATGAACCAGTTAAAAGAAATAAAGAATTTCCCATGGCTGTTAGATCGAAATTAAGTTGAGTAATTTTTGAAATAGAAATATTTAATTCTGATACATGCCTTTACATATCGTTAAAACATACTGAATTAAATACTGACGAGATGGTTAAAAGATTCTGGTCTTTGGAAACTGTTCTTGAGAACCCAACATTTTCAAAATCAGAACTTAAATGTGATCGTTTTAAGGCTACTTATTGTATAGACAGTACAGGTAGATATATAGTTAAGTTAATATTTAATCCATCAAAATTAGGTGATTTAAAAGAATTGGCTCTCAAACGATTTTTGTTTTTAGAAAATAGATTAGTTAACAAAACTGACATATACAAATTATATAAAGAGTTTCTCAGTGTATATCTAAATTTGGGGATGCATGAAACTAATCACTATATCAATGATTATCTCATCATCCAATGTTAAGACCCACCAACAGCACCACTAATCTAAGTGTTGTTTTTGATGTATCTACTAAAATACCCCACAAGTATTCACTTAATGATTTATTATTATTGGTCCCACAATTCAACGAAATCTGTTTGACATTATGATTAGATTTAGAAATCACCTAATTGTCAGTTGTGCAGATATTGGGAAAATGTACAGGCAAATACGTGTGATTTTCAGCGCATATTTTGAAGAGATGAAAGTACAGATCCAATTCGAGAATAAGACTCTTAACTGTTACTTATGGAACATCTTTCGCACATTTCTTGGCAATTCCTTTACTCTTACAACCTTCTTTGGAGGAGAAAAGTAAAGTTCCATAAACTTCAAACACATTTTAAAACATGATTTCTACACGGACGATCTTTTAACTGGTTCTTCTTCTAAAGCAGCTGCAAAGATTTTAATTCGTGATATTGATAGTTTAGTGAGAAAAGGAGGTTTTTTTAAGAAAATGATTAAGGAACTTGCCAGAAATATTTAAAGATTTATCACCTGAACACCAGAAAGATTCCTATCAGTTATACTAAAGGATCAACCAAAAAAGATGTTAAGAATAAACTGGTACCCTTATAGTGATATCTTTCATTACTAAAGTACTTGTTTCAAAATTTTCATCAGTTACGAAACATAATATTCTTTCAATAGTAGTAAGTCTTTTTAACACATTTTGATGTTCGCATTAAGTGTTATTTTTTCAAAAATATTTTACAAGAATTGTGATCTGACAAATTAGAATGAGATGATCCTATTAATTCACAAAAAGTTAATGGATAGATTAATTTTTCATAAGGAATTAAGTTTACTAGAAAATTTAAAAATTCTTAGATTTGTTGTTGTTGTTGAAATAGGGCTGCATGTATTACCACAAAGGCTTATTGTGCAGCTATTTATGTTAAATCTTATTCACAAATGAAGGAAATAAAATATTTCTGTTGTGAAGCAAAACTAGAGTAACACAACTTAAAGTGCAATTCTTGCCTAGACTAGAGTTATGCTCTGTTTTTATGTTAACTTATTTCTTAAAAACAGTAATGAAATGCTTAAACATTCTAGCTGGTACTTGTTTCGCTTGATCAGATTCTGCATCACATTATATTGGATTTCTTCTCAATCATGACGATGGCTTTCATTTGGGGTTAATAGAGAATCAAAAATTTAAGATCAAAATCTTGATGTGAAATAGAATTATGTTGAAGGAAAAGCTAACCTAGCTGATTATGCTATAAGAGGGTTGCAACCTAATGAGTTAATTGAAAGTGACCAGTGTTTTCATAGATTATATTGGTTACAAAAATTTTCATATAGACTTTTCGGTTCATAAAAGCACAAAAATCAGTTTGAACATTCCTGATTTAATTAGGGAAGAAAAGAGAAGTTATGTTGCTAACTTTATTAAGATTGGAGATTCATTATTTCTGAAATATTCTGCTTTGTTAAAATTTTGCCGCATAATTGCTTGTTACTTAAAATTTGAACACTGTCTGAAACTTTCTCCTAAATTTACAGGATTTTTGAATAATGAAGAATTAAATGAAGTTATGTGTATAAGAGTTTAAGAATTAAATGAAAGAATAATGAAAAATTATAAATGAAGCTATGTGTACATACTATGTTGTCCAGAGCTCCGCGTTTTCCAACACGTTTCACACATAGACATTTGTTTCTAAACGAATTAAATCCTTGGTGTGAAACGTGTGATGAACCATTCACTGTTTATCATATTTTAATTTCATGCTCATATTTTAACCAATATCGTTTACTCTTTTTTAATTGTGATATTTTAACCTTATATGATTTGCTTGAGGAACCACCCCACAGGAACCTATATGCATTTTTGAGGGCAATAGGTTTTTTACATTATATTTAATTTGTGTTTTCTAAATTTTAAAAGTATATATATTTTTGGTTTTCATTTTAAATTTTATAATTGGATTTTAATGTAAAATGTATACACTGATTTTTGTTTTTTAAAGTTTTAATGTTGCTTGGGTTTTTTTTAAAAAAAATAATATAATAAGAATAAATAAAAATATTAAATAAATAAAAAAACTTAATTAAATATATGCTTCAAATATTCTTGGCGCAGCATGTCCGTTTTTGGACCTTGCGCCATAAAACCCAACCAACCAACCGCGTTTTCCAAATTTGTGCTTAGAAAAGGGTTAAAGTTATATTTAATTCTTCATAATAATTGAAGTCATAAAACCGAATACTTTCCTTGAGTCCATTCTTTGATGGAAAAGGAATTATTCATGTTGGGAGAACATTTAAAAAAATTTACATCCATATAAAGATAAAAAGGAATCCAACCATCATTCCTTGAAAACAATACACTTCAAAGTTAATAATTAGACATTATAATGAAACATATTTTCACGCAGCTCCTGCACTTTGGCTTTCTTTAATCAGATAAAGATTCTGGATTGTTGCTGACAGATCAGAGATTAGAAAACTAATAAAATTATGCTTTATATGTTGTCGATATCATTCGCGAGTAGCCAAACAAGTTAGGGCAGACCTGCCAGCATGTAGAATTGTACATTCTAGAGAGTTTAATCAAATTGGCTTGGATATGCTGGCCCATCCATGATAATACTTAAACCTGGTCTTGGACAGAAAATCATTTGAAGTTTATGTTTGCATTCTTGTTTGTTTTACTCTCAATGCTGTACTTTGTGAAGCTATTGTAAATCTTAGTTCTTTAAAGTTTGTTTTGAAACTCTAAAAATTATAGCAAGAAGAAGAAAACCACAAGAAATATTTAGTGACTATGGAACAAACTTCAAAGGTGTCAGAAAAGAAATTCGTCAATAATTTTTATTGTGGCAGAAAATGAACAATTTTGAATGAAAAAAAAAGAAAAAGGAACAAGAATCCTGGAATTTTAGGCTTTAGAAAATGTTATTTCATTCCTCCAACTGCACTTCACTTTGGAGGACTATGAGAATCAGCAATCAAGTCCATGAAGTATCCCCTTCTAAGAGCAATGGGAGCAGCTTGTTGACTTATACAGAATTTACCACTTTAATTACTCATTTTAAGGTTAACTTGAACTCAAGACGTCTTGTTCAAAAGTCAGACAACCCAACAAATTTAGTTGTTCTCAAGCCTGGTGATTATCTGACTAGCACTGCACTCACAGCACTTACGGAGGAAAATCATCTAGAACAATCGAAATCTCTAATGGACCGCCGGAAAATCGGACAATTGATCTTTCAGCGTTTTTAGAAACATGGAATTAGGAACATTTATGATAGTTACAACGGAGGTATAAATGAGAAAATGCTCATGAAAATTTATCACTTAATGAATTAGTTATAATCAAAGAAGAAATCATCCCTTTTTTACAATGATAGTTGGGAAGAATAACTCGTGTATATCCTGAAACTGACAACAAGGTTAGAGTGGTAGAAATTTTGGCTTCAGATAGTGAACTTAAAAGACCTTTTTCAAAGTTCTGTCCTCTACCTGTGAAGTATTATTAAATTATGTAATTTGGAAAATACTTTAATAATTTTAATATCATTATTTTCATTTTCAAAATACATTGTATTATTAATATTTAAAGTAGTGTTTCAGATTTATAACTTTATTGAAGCTCCTGGAGTGCCTCAAAAGAGTTTGTATGTTTAGTTGCACCTAGATGACGCCATTACTAAATATATGTAATTTGTTCTATTTTTTCTTACCGTTTTGTAAGTAACAATTTTGTTCTTTAGTCTTTGTTTGCAAACAGCGCATTTGTATTCTACATCACATTAAACGTTATTTAACTTTTTACAGTTCACTGCATTTTGTTTTCACGCATATTTAAAATTATTCTTCGTAACTGTTAGATGAATTGCTCTAAGTTGAAAAAATTCGTCATTTAATTGATAATTGAGCTTTGCTGTGTAATTCGAACTCTATAAATTCGTCAATTTCTGCAAGCTTTCATCTCCATGAATATATTATTATTGTCAGTAGCACTTATTGGGAAGGGCAAGAAATTAGCGTCGCTCCCAGAAAAGGGCTAAATAGCTTCAAAATCAAACAAGATTTTCTAGAAAATTTCAATGTGTCAGGGATTTTTGATCTAATTTAAGTTTTATTCGAAAAAAAATTATTTCAAAATTAATAATTATTGTTTTGTATTCAAAAACTTGTCACATGAAGCGTGGGAAGAATCAGCTGTGGAAGGGAAAAAGCTAAAACTTGCCAACTCAAGGAAACCAAAAAAAAAAAAAATTCCCTTTCGATTTGTTTTCGCCGAAACCGACAGACCCTTGATGTCATACTATTCCTTTTTTTTTTCAATTTAAATACCGTAAGAAATGCTTTTGGAATTTTCGATGTACTGACAGTGAGGAACGATTCTGATTCGAATTTATTTTTGTTATTCAAAAAAGTTATTACCTTGTATTATGTGTAAAAAGACACGAAAATATATGCAAATAAAAAATATATGAAAATGCAGTGTAAACGAACGAAAGCATTCAAGATATAGCTCGTCATTATGTAAAGACGTCCCTTGAAAAATTTTGCGAGAATCCAATAGGAAAAATAAATCTTTTGATGCCATTCAAACAATTTGGATAGGATATTGTTGAATCCAATCCTAGTCTTGATTTTTTTTATCTAGATATTTTGTATTAAATTTAAAGTTTAGCGCAAGCCTTTAAAATAATTCATATTTTAGATTATTTTAAAGATGATACTGCATTGTAATATTTATTGTATTTTTATATATATTCCCCTAATACACAATGTATAACTACGTTCTTTGGGACTAGGTGCCAACAGCTGGGCGCAAGTTATGTTTACTTTATCTCTGGTCAAGTAAAAATGGAGAAGTCATTTTCGTCAACAACTTGTGTTTGAGACTCATGACCGATGCAGGAAGAAGAATCCTATAAAGCTCACCAGATGACTCTTTCCACAATTCTCACATTTAGGTGGTTTTTCTTCCGGCTTTTTGCTCTTAAAAATCAGTTGCTTTTTTTAATCACACTTCACACGTCGTGGATTGTGTCTACATTTTTTAAGAGTGACGGTATCACTTTTGCGATAATATTGAAAAGGCCTTAAATTCCAACAATACACTTCTACTTTGACTGTGAGAAGTTGAAAACCCCCCTTGTCTGTTATACATTTCTTTGGACATGCTAGATCACGGAGCACGAATAGATTTAATGGCGTTTCAAATGCTTCCGTTCACCTTCTCAGTCATTTGTTTGATAGTTCTTCTTCTTCTTAGAGTTGGGTTTGTATGTCATTGGGCATCTCTGCTTTTATCAGCATTTTGTACTATTAACTCCAAACCCAATGTTTCCTAGTTCCAGTGGCTCGGGTCACCCACTTCATTAATGAAGTCCAATAACCCTTTAATGGAGTCTAGGTGTAACTCTCTAGCATGGATGAATCCTAAAGAAGTTCATCTAGGGAGGGCAAGGGCCTCGCATTCGTAAATGATATGTTTGGCCGTTTCCTCTTGCATACGACATTTCCTACAGATAGGGTCTTGCTGAAACAGTCCCATTTTATGGAGGTGTTTTCTGAAATAGTAGTGCTCAGTTATGAAGCCTACGATTAAGCGTATCTTCTGCCTAGAGCATCTTAGAATTTCAGAGGCAATCCTTGCTGATGATCCACAGATCATACTTTTAGCTTGGGTTTGACCAGGAGTGTTGAGCCAAGCTTCATACATCTTCCATTTTTCTCATCTAAGAACATTGGTTTTTGGGTCTTCAAATTGATCCCACAAAAAGGTTCTGCACCGATGGGAACAAAAGATGGTCCTTGTTAAGCAAGTTCATCAGCCCTTTCATTACCTTCGATACCTTTGTGCCCTGGCACCCATACAAGGATCATCTGATTTCTAGCTGCCAGTTCTGTAAGAAGGTTTCTTCAGAGTCAATGATTCTTCTGCATTATTTTTGCTACTATATAACAAACAAATAATCTAATAAGGAATTTTATGTAATGAGTTTGAAACTTGGTCTTGGAATTGCCGAAGAAATTTGACAACTTCCATAAGTGATCTGTTATTGTTATGTTGACTTTACAATTGTGTCTATTGCTATGTTTGGCAGTCAATTTACATTCAGTTAAATTCATATGTCCCGTGCGAGCTCTTTCAATGTGTGACATCGATCCATGGTGTAAACTGAGGATGTTTCCACCAACTGGTGGGTGTAACTCTATCCTTTTCAACTTTCATTGAATGTTAAGTTTCTATGAAAAAAGAATTGTAAAAAGAGGTAGAAATTAATATAAAAATATAAAATTTTATTTCTTTAACTCAAAAATTTATGAGTTTTCCTTAAATTTTAATTTAACTAAGAAATGTATTCCGGAGATAAAAAACTAATTACTAATAAATGACTGTAAAAATAGCTAAATATTTAATTTCTAATTGATTATATGTATTCATATATTATATAAAGATTTTACTATAAAGTCATATATTATGTAAAGATTTTAAGTGAATAAATTCTCAGTTTAGTTTCTTGTAAAAAACAAAATTCACATTTTAATTTAATTGCAGTTAATAGAAAAGAACCATTTATTTAGTAGAAATAAAAATAATGTAAAATATAAAAATATATGATTATACACAAAAATTGAAAGTGTTAATGAGTATTAAACAATACAGAAAAGGGATTCTCTTTTAATATCAACCAAATCAAATTAATATACTGCTAATATGATTATTGAAAATATTTTATGCACGACAATTAGATTATATGCTAAATCGTTCATATATTTACAATTGGTAAGGTTAGGTTACGACAAAAAAACTGTTTTAGAGCTTTATGCTCATAAGCTTATAGTTCACATTGAGTAAGATTGAATTTTTATTTGTAACCTAAACAAAAGTGAGGGATTGATGATTTTGAAAAATTGATGAATCCTAAACAATGAAGATTAACAAGGCATTTGATTGATAATATGAAGAGGAAATTAGGCCGTCTGGAAAAAAGACGAGAAAAAAAATTAAAGCCTATTAATTTGTTTCAAAAAAAGAAATTGTTGCGTCAATTTTCTCTTTAGGACTCGCTGGCAAATCTAAGATCCAAGAAAAGGAAAGAGCTCCAATACCAAGTTTATCTCTGAAAGAATTTCTTGCTTGATCATATCGAGGACACGATAGCCTTAAGTGATCCATGGTTTCTCTTTCTCCACAAGAGTATTTATCTGTTTAAGAAAGTCTGAATTTATGTAATTTAGCATTTGTCGGAAAAGATCTAGTTCTGTTGTTGTTGTTGCTTATGACATACTTGGACAAGCCAAGCTCGCTATGCCTTTGGCTGTGCGAATTAAGTCAAGGAGTGCGTCTTTCTTTTGGAGCACCACGAGGATGAAAGTACGACTTTGCTCTTTTTTAAGGTGGCTCGTAATTTTTAACCACGGTCAGGTGACGAGGCCACACCTGAGCTGGCACCCTCCTCTCCACATCCACGCCACACCAGCGGAAGGACTTTGGACGTCACATATTAACGTGGACACGTCCCCAACCCACGGAACTCCAGCAACCCAGTGAAGGAGAGTACACCGTGGTCACCCTCCCAACCACTGCCCGCGGCAAATGTTGCTTCACTTTGCTGAGCTTACACTAGATCTAGCTAGACACACTTCTTCAAGGTGAGAACTAATATAATTGCTGTGAATTTTCGTGATAGAGGACATGTGAGAAAAGTTACGGGCACATTTACTTTTATTCCATTCGTTGTTATAATAATTGATAAAAATGTTTCCTATATTATGGATAAGGTCTGCAGGTGAAATCGAGCGCAGAATAATACTTTCATTAAGGACCGATTTTGCAAGAGCATCTACTTTTTCGTTCCCAGCAATTCCGGAATAACCTGGAATCCTAACTAATTGAATAGATTCGCAAATCTTATAGTTGCGTTTACTAAAGCTAATCCGATGTGTTGAATGATTGTTGGGGAAGAGGTTCGGAGAGTTTTCAAACTGTTTAAGCAGGATAAGGAGTCTGAGAATAAAACATAGTTTGGAGGAGAAATACAGAATTTAGTCACCGCCAGATAAAAAGCAAAAGCCTCTGCTGTAAAAACGAAATTTTAGTTATTGATTTGCCCGGAGACAAAGGAATTGTTTCTGCTTTTCAAGTTTATTGTATATTTTGATTCCAAGAGTTTATTGTATATTTTAAAGCATCAGTAAATAATAATATGTGATTGGACCATTCAGAAGTACTATAGTACTTCTTGCATATATGCAGTTCAAAGAGGTCATTAATATTATTTGTAGGAAGATATTTTTTGTCTGAAAAGAATAATTTCTAAGTAAGATCATTAAATTCATATTATCAGAGGCAGGTTTTGAAGGAACTCTTAAAATATCTGATTCTTGAATTCCATTTTTTTTTCGAGCTATTTTTTTGCTCGCAAAGACAGAGGAAGAGTGCCAGAGATTTGGCTGTATGGCATTGTTTCCCACAAACTACCACATGGAGATCTGCTAGAAAGTGCAAGGTTTCTAATGTACATCCTTGTAGAGAGATAGTTTTGCCTTACAGAAAGAGGTAAGACCCTTGCTTCTTTCAGAAGAAGTGGAATTGGTGTCCAGCGTGAAAGACCTGTAGCAATTCTAAGGGCTGAGTAGTATACTGGATACAAGATTTTTCCGTTTGATAAGCTCGCAGATGTCAATACATGACATCCATAGTCCAGACTACTTGTAATGAAGGACTGAACAATTTGAAGTAAGTGATTAGAGGTTTTGCTCCCCATCTGTTACCTGCAGTAGCTTTTAAAACATTATTTTTCTTCTGCATGGATTTTTTTTCATTTGAAAATTATATTTGAAGGTTAAGTTATTAGTAAAATAGAGACTCAGAATTTTTATGTGTTTAGACCAATAGATAGGTAATTGGTTGACTCAAAATTAACTCAAAATTTAACTCAAAATTTGCTCAAAATTTAACTCAAAATTTCCAGGAGATTGATTAGAAGAGAAATCAATAGCTAAACATTTTGAGGAACCAATTTTTAGTTTCCATTCTTTACACCATTGTTCAAGTTTTATGATTGCAGTCTGCATTTTTCGCTGAAGACTTTCTTGTGCTGAATGAGCAGCCAAAAGGATTATCTCATCAGCATAAATAAAACACTGGATGTCAGAAGAGAGAACTTCGTAAATATATGACATATAAATCATGAAAAGAAAGGGAGAAAGAATACTGCCTTGAAGAACACCTTTATTAGAGAAAGTGGGTTGAGAAAAAGATCCACGCCATTTCACTCTGAAACAACTATCCGATAAAGAATCCAATATTCAATGAGCAGCATTTTCTCTGATATCAAATTGGAGGAGCTTATAAATAAGACAGTCTGGCCACACTGAATTGTAAGCTTGAGATATGTCCACAGTTGCGCATATGATATATTTATTCTGTGAGCGTAAAGCAATAATATGATAATGAAGCATAGAAAGAAAACTATCGCAGCCTCTATGAGGCATAAATCCATGATGATTTAGATGAAAATATTTGGAAAAGGAGATATGATTTATAAAACGATTTAATATCATGCGTTCCATGACCTTACATAGAACGTTTGTAAGAGATATTGGGCGATAAGAATTTACCGATGTAGTATCTATTCCAGGTTTTATTATAGGAGTTATGATGAATTTTTTCCAAGACAGGGGAACAGTACCACTAAACCAAGAGTTATTTATGAGTGACAAAAGGGATCGTAAAGCTATGTTTGATAGACCTTTCAAAATTTTAGCTGATATTAAATCAGGACCAGCTGTGAAGTATTTTTGCAAATAGAAATCTCCAATCGGAGCTCTGAAAGAGCTCCGATTGCTGTGAAGTATTTTACCGATGTAGTATCTATTCCAGGTTTTATTATAAAAGTTATGATGAATTTTTTCCAAGACAGGGGAACAGTACCACTAAACCAAGAGTTATTTATGAGTGACAAAAGGGATCGTAAAGCTATGTTTGATAGACCTTTCAAAATTTTAGCTGATATTAAATCAGGACCAGCTGTGAAGTATTTTTGCAAATAGAAATCTCCAATCGGAGCTCTGAAAGAGAGAATACAGAGTTATATTCTATTCAAAGTTTGAACCTAAATAGACAGATAGTAGTTCAGTTTCAAATTGAACAGAATAAAATTTGGCAAATAAGTTAGCCTGATCTACAGGATCCGAAATCACTGAAGTTTCGCCAGAAGTTAGAAAATGATGAGTTGACGAGTCAGAAGATCTATTATAAAGTTTTTTATAAATAGTATAAATGTCCTTAGATATACCAGCATTTGTTATAGTTTTATCCCAGAAATTTTGGGAAAGGGTTAGAAGAAGCTGATCAAGTTTTGGAGAAATTCATTTTTACTGTATCCACACTAAGTTTGATTAAGAGAACTTTTTCCTTTTATCCAAAGTTTCCTTTTTGGACCCAAAAGATAACAAAACTCCGATGTCCACCACAAAGGATATGACTTTAACGGAATGATTTGTTTTTTCCTGAATTTATCAAGAGAGTTTTTGCATATAATTTAGAATTGATCTACAGAAACTAGTCCGTTATTAGCAATTTGAGTGTACATTGAATTGAAGAAGTGAGTCCATAAAAATCTATTGTGGGAAGTACCTTTCGAATAATCGTTATTGTAGATTTTAACACTTATTTGAACAGGGACATGGTCACTACCATAACTATCTGAACTGACTGAGAAAGTACAAAAAGGAAAAATATCAGGAGATACAAAGTTATAATCGATAAGAGATGGTCTATGGTGGAGTCCGAAATGAGTAGGCTGAGAGGTATTTAAAAGACAAATGTTGCTATCCAGTATCCAATCGAGGAATTCTGAAGATTCGGGAGAGTTTGAATAACTACCAAGCGCCGAACTTCGTATATTAAAGTTTCCAATTATTATGAAGGGAGGGTGAATATTTGATAAGATGCTATGGAACAAAGAATTTGAAAATTTACCTTGTGGCACGTATACATTTACTAAAGTAAGATAAGATTTGGATATAGTAATTTTTATAGCTATAAAATTTCTGCATCGTTACCTTCTGAGCGGTATATATATTTAATACTTGCACAGATTTGTCAACAGCAAAAAGAAGACCTTTACCACGGCCATCTTGCCTATCTAATCGAATTATTGTTTTATTACAAATTTGAAATAAGTCGGAACTTTTAAGAAACGTTTCTTGCATTGCTAGAACATCGGAAGATTGAAAATACGGAAGTTTTACATACGGGTGCTAAGATACAATGCTTCTTCCATTCCAAGAAATTAAATTGAACATTAAATAAAGCAAAAAACCTGAGCAGTTGCTAAAAATCAAAAAAATGCGCTCGTAGTAAAAGAATTTTTTAAAAAATTAAAAAAATTTTAAAAATTACGCCTTCTTCCTGACTCAATTCTTTCTTCAATGTTAGGTTCTGCATATTTAATATTTGGTTAAGAAGACTTCATAATAGGTTGTTCGGGTGATATAATTTGCTGATTCACAGAATTACTTGGATTTATCTTTCTTGACTGGATAGATCTTGCAAGATTTTTTCTTGAAAGAGATCTAGAAATTGATCTTGCTGGATTCGAATATGTTCGCATGCATTCTTTCATGAATGAGAACATTTGCTGAACCATTTGATTTTGTCTAGCCTGTATCGCAAGTAATTTTGCTTCAAATATAGAAGCCATCTCAGTCACTGCTTTTTTAACAATATCACAGTTATTTCAGTTTGACTCGGCAAGAAAGAATGATGACTTTTGGTTACACTGGAGTAACTGGTTTCCAAAGATTTATTATAACGTCTTCTCGCTCGATAAATGGAAGGTGATTAATGCTTTTAAAATGTAAGAATTTTTTTTCTTCAAGCCTCGTAGGGCAGTAAATGTCATTAGCTGCATGATTTTCCTGACATTTTATACATTTAGGTTTCATTGGCACAGGGAGAGTCTTTTTGGGAGGTTCTACAGTTTTTACATAGGAAGACTTCTTGTTAACATTTTTTCGTAGGGTGAGAGATTTATAGCATTTTCCGCATTGACGAACGTTATCAATAAAAGGAGAAATTGGAATGATAGAATAGAATAAGTTAATAATTTGAGGTAGATAATGTCCAATGACGCTCATCAAAATATTTTCGCTCAGTTCTTCAGAATTATTTTTTGTAAGTCTTTGTAAGCTTAATATCGTTAAGCCATTTTGTGCAATTTCTTCTGCAACCAAGTGTAAAGGTGCATTTCTTTCTTTTATAAGAAATCTTGAAGATATGTATTCAGATTGAAACATGGCGTTAACATGTATTTCAAGAATGTTGGTTATCTTGCTTATTTCTACAGCAGCATCTGGGCAATTTGTTTCGAATTGAAGCTTAACTTGACGGGTGTGTTGAATTTATATTATTTTCTTGTGATTCTTTACAAGTTGAATTATTTCTTGCTTTAAATTGTAAGACTTTTTTGAATAGATGCAGTACCATGAGAGTCAATGCTGTTGGAGTATTTATTTTTGTAATGTGCAAATCGCAATCCGTATAAACCATTTCAGTCTCTGCTTCAGTTATTTTGAATCCATAGTAAAAAAATAAACAACATAAAAATTAAAAAAATGGAAAAAAAAATAAAAAAGGATAAATTAAAAACTTAAATAATAAAAGTGAAAGAACAAAAATACTCAATCTTAGTCAGGCAAACACTAAGTCAAAGTCAGACGACAATTTCAACACGAAAAAGGAGAAAAAGTATTAAAGAAAACATTAAATAATGACAAAATAATCAGAATTGAAAATTTACGTATTTCACCATTTAAGAACAATCTGCCATTTCAATTGGTAAGTAAAAAATATTTACTTTATTTTTATTTCACTTCTCTTTCTTCTTGAATGTTAATTTCAACATAATCTGGTTTTTATCATATAATATGTAAATAATTTAGATATTGCTTAAAAGAATAACAAATTTAGCACTTTTATTTATTTTCAAAATGGAATGCCAAATAATACATTTTAAGCATGATAATTATTTTACTCGTGTAAGATGCAACAATATAGCTTTAAAAAAATTCCTACTTATTGTAATAATTTAAAATAGCTTTCTTCTTATTTAGAAATTCAAAATAAAATCCATTATTATGAGCTACATTTAATGTAGACAAACCTATAACCCAAGATAGGTCCTAACTTGATTGCCAAAATAGGTCCAATTTCAGTAGCCTAGCTCGGCCCTATTTGGCTGCTTAAATTGGACCAATTTTGTCAGCTAAACTTGTTCAATTTTGGCAGCTATCTTGGCCACCCAGACTGGTTCAATGTAGGTTGCCAAGCTTGGCCCTATCTAGGCAACCCACGTTGGTCCTATATAACGAAATGTAGACTATCCAGGATGGGCCCGATATAGATCCCAATATAGGACCAAGCTATTTTGCTACTTGGGTATCGTTTAAAAATGAAACTTTTTTTTCCTTTGTGTAAATACATGTTGCTTTAAAGTAGTTAATGTGCTTCAAGAATTAATTTTATTCGTAACTATCTAAACAAATTTTAAGCTACAAATTCTACAAATTTTCAAGGAAATAAATTGTTTTCTGAAATTTGTTACTTGTAAATTCTGTAGCTAATGTTTGTGTGTGTGTGTATCAATAGTAATTTTGAATCTCCAATGATTTATAGCCCTTCGTTTTGAAGTGGATTTACCCAAATGTTTTAAATGTTTTGTAAGGATGTGATTCAGTTTGGAAAATGGCTGTCCATGATACTAATCCTCTTTGGATTTCGGTAAGATTTCACGTTATTCTCTCCTATGGACCGAATTTTTTAAGTACTGCCAACCCTTACCTAATTTTGAATCACTATAAAATGACGGAGCGAACATGTAAACTGGCACTTTTCTGTACACTCCGCTCAAGTGGAAAGGTATTTGATTTTTTTAGAATTTTTACTGATAATAAATTCTATAAACATGATATTCTTTGTCAGATTAAGTATCAAATCACTATTTTCTGAATTCAAGAGCAAAGTCGTTATCCAACAGACATAATATTTTTATTCATTCCGACTATTCGTTCGTTTAAGCAATGATTTGGAACGAGTGCAGGGAGTTGTACAAGTTTTGATTTGTTGCAAAGTGATCTAAACAAACATTAACTATGTTTATCTGTCAAAATAATGCTTTATTGTTACCATGTGTTGTATCATTTTAAATTTTTATTGATATTTAATCCAATGACATGACTTCAATCACTCGATACCGACTTTATTTCATTTTCTTAATTATTGCATTTTTAACTCCTTTTTACATTGTTTTGTCAAAATATCAAGGTACTTTAAAATTTAGTTTATGACACAAGTATTATTGTAATTTTTTAGTTATTTGATTGCTTAACAATTTTTGTATTGAAAGCTTTTTCCTCATTAAATTTATAATATGCATTTGATTTTATATGGTTGGATCGTATTGTTTGTTTCAAGAGATTTAATTGGAATTGTTTCATTGTAATTAAAGTCTACCATAAACTTCAACAAATTTTGAAATTATTTTGTTATCTTATTTATTTATTTTTACTTAATAAAATCTATAATATTATAGTCATATTAACTTAACAATTTTATGTAAATTAAACATTTAATTACATTCCAATTGGAATATTATGCTAATGGATGATATTTTTCTATGGCAGCTGTTTTTATTTTACTTTAACTAAAGAATCAATACTCTTTCAAAAATAAGGTTGAAAAATTAAGTATCATTTAACAATAACAGTAGCTTAGTGCTAAGAAGTAAATTGCAAATATTCTAATTAAGTAATCTTTATGAAATAAATGACCACAACATTTAATTTATTGGTTGTTTTTGTTAGTTGGAAGTGAAACTAAGAAATATATCTTTGAAGAAATTTGTACAGAACTGTAAGAGTGATTTTCTAGACTTCGGAAATGATTTTTGCAATATTTTTCCGAACTAACTAAAACTAAAAAATATTTGTACCAATACTAGTTCGAAAAAGGAATGCTAATTGTAGACTTGTTTTTATCATGAAACATATCATGGGATAACTATAATAAAAAGCACAGAATATGATTTTTTAAAGAATTAAAAATATGTAGTACCCTTTATAAAAATATATAGAACCTTATATCATTAGTGAATTTTGATCAAAAATATTCTGATAAAATTGCCATTACTATTAATTTGAAACAATTAATGAATTGTAATAGTACAAAACTAAAAAAACAAGTCTCCTATTTAATAGAGTATAAATAAATGTTTCAGAAAAGAACAACAGAATTCACTTCATTTATGGTCAAATCTGATTGCAAAGCTAGTAACAGATATCTTCTTCCTTTTCATAAATGCCATAACCTTGTGTTTTCAAGACAGTTCCATTTGAAAAAAATTTAGAAGATCAAGGCAGAGTATTTTTAATAATGTGTGTAATGCAAATAATATTTATTGATTCTACTTACACATTTCAAGCAAAAAACTAAAAATAACAAAGAAAATATGCAAAAGTAGAAATAAATTAAAACTAAAAGTTTATGGTTCAGTTGTTCACAATCAGTATTTGAATTGATCTATTCAAATATTGCCCTTCAAAATGATTAAAGCATTAGTTTCCAAAATGCCTTTCTATATTTTGAAAAATGCAAAGATAAATGTTTGAAAAATCTAAAGTTTAGCTATTATAGGTAAATAAAAAAAAAATTTTTTTGAATGATAAAGGATATCTGACAGTTGGATACTTTGTGTCAAGAGTTGAAGAAAAGAATATTGCTTTCATTTTGAATAATTATATATTTCATAACTTTCTATTCTTAAATAAATATTTTTTACGCTGGATTGCATGTTAAGGTTTAGTTCACATAAAGAATATGAAAGGATATTATTGTAAATGATTAATTTGAATTGTAATTTTAGACCTAAATAAAAAAATTTCTATTCACCTTTTTCAGTTGTTAAAAGTTCATATGAATGGATCTTTGAAAGGTGGAATTTTTATCATTTGTAATTCAAAGTTGTTAAGGTAGACCTTCAATTTTTGTTTAAATAAATGTGAGAAACACTTATATTAATAGTATTGAAATAAAGAATTTTTTGTTTGCTTTCCTATTTCTACTTATGAGTACCAAAAAACGTTTTCTGACCTATTTTTTTCTGTTAATTGTGAGTGAATTCTTAAATTTGAATAGCATTTATTTGACAGAGTAAAGCATCAAGACATTGCAGATTTAATTGATGATGAAGGACTAATTTACTGTGCAATGATTATGCAACTTCTGAAAGTAATTTGTAATTCATGATCTTTTCCTGCAGCCCTGGCAACTCTTGGAATTTTAAGTTGATTCCTATAAATAGGGAATTATTCCTGAAATTTTAAATTTCTTTAGGAATTTTGTTTACTAAAAGAAGGTTATTTATTTGAAATTTTCTTTAAAATAAAAAAAGTTTATTTTTTATTAGGTATAAGTAATGTAAAAGCAAAATTATGTTCAAGAAATAGAAAAGTTCAACTTGGCCTTGTTTTAAAATTACATTTTGATGGCTTTGTCAAATTACTCTAAGTTTCCTCACCAGTTTCTTGAATGTGTTATAGTTATAAGATATATGTTGCATATGTATATATAAACACAGTGTGTTCCTTATAATCTGTGACAAATGTCACAATCTTCACTTAAAATAAACAACTTCTCGATCTTGACTTAAATAGTACAAGGTATCTTTGATTTCATAATCCTATTTCAATGCCTGTTAATTTGGTTCCATTTTATTTATGATAAATATTAAACAGTTGATATAGATTAATAAAGAATTATTTAAAATTAATTCATCCTTTTAAAAAAGTGTTAACACTTTTTTAAAAAGATGGTTATCAAATTAAAAATTAAATCAATTTAAATCTGAACCGTTTCAATTATTGAAGTTTCATTTTGTTGAAAAATTTCATAATGAAATTGTTAAATGAATGTTGAGTTTTATTTGCTAAAATAAGCATTTTTAAAAGGAATAAAAATTGATGCTTGATTATGATTTAGGAATTTTGTTTGAAAATAAAATTTGTACAGTAATACTAACGAATCAAAAATAGTTTAGCTATAATTTATTTTCCAGTTAGAATTATCATTTCACAATTATTAGCAATACATCTTGCAGATTTTTATAAAATTCTTTTTTATGAGTTTATTTGCATGAAAAAGTTGGAAATTAACCAATCTGTGGAGTTTTCTGGAGCTATAAATAGATGATTAATCAGAAAATAGTACCAGCATATATTCTCAGTAATTAACTATAAAATTTTGCATACACATTCTCTGCCTAAATCTAGATTATAATTTTTCAGTTCTATTTGATGTAAATTTAGAAAATGTGTAAAAACACAGAAAAGATATGCTTATGATCTGGAAATTATTAATTTCCTTTTATAGCTAAGAATAAGTTTAATGATTTAATTTTTGTAAAAAATTTTTTACAGTAGTTATACCAATTGTTGATGATTATTAAATACAAAAAATATTCAGTTTTCTTAGCTATCTTATCTTAATACTTTATGAAAAAATTATGAGGCTCAACAAACTTTTAAAGTGGATATTTGCTTTAAAAATGATACCCCAAAAGCAGTTACTCAGTCAAAGTTATATTTCACTTGTTCATAGAGTAAAATATAGCTCTCAGCATAGCTAAATCATCCTGGTTCACATTTTAGGAAAATGTTTCCTAAAAATGAAATTGCAAAAACATAGGGATATCCTGGTAATAAAACTTTTCTGTTCATAGGAATAAGCATGAGAGAAGGAAGCAATTTTTGTTAAACTCTTACAAACTTTGCTATTTTTGCTGCATGTTTTGTTAGTAATGAGTGTGATTCAAAATTGTACTCAATTGTTGTAAATTTTTTGAAACCCATTCACAATTCGTTTCAAAGCTGTTTATCGTCACTTCTCACTTAAACAAGAGATTCAACATGGGAAAATATAAGCTCTTTGTTTTTAAAAGAATTTGAAGGATTAGAAATTCCTTTTGAGCATAGTATTGCATTTTGTGCTAATAATGTAATAGTATGCAAGGGAAGAAGAATTTAATAATTATTAATTGCTCTTGTTGCCTCTAAAAGGATATTGGAAACTTACCAATTATGATGAGGTTATAGTTGATTTCTGTTATATTATTTAAAAAGTTCCAAAAGAAAAGTAGGTCTAAATTAATTCAAGAATTAAGTGACAAAAATTCTTAAGCATGTATGGCTTTTGTAACATGTTGGCTTTTCCAACACAAAAATTCTCTTAATTCTCATTACACACACACACACTGAGATTCTCTTTCAGAATAGTTTCATGATACAGTTAAGGTTGAAAAGCCTACATATTCTAAATATCTTACATTATTCAGCATTCCAAGAGTGAAAACTAAAAATTCTGATGTGGACATACAATGCATCAAACTAATTTTGCAATGAAATTTATAGGAAATAGTCAAAGAAAGGTTCAAGAAAATCTTGTGATTAAGATATTAAATTCAAATCTTAAAATATACAAACAGCGGTGAAAGCGAGCCCTGGACTGTACCTTTCGGTTAATGGGTTTGAAATGCTCGCGCATCACCAAGTGCCTCGTAATTTTGAACCACAGTCAGGTGACAAAATCTCAAAATATAACTAGAAAAGTGAAACTTTCCATCTCTTTTTATCATCTCTGATATTGTGCAGCATGCTCATTTTTGGACCTTGCACCATAAAACCCAACCAACCAACTTATCTCTTATAACTAAAGATAGTAGTCTTTTCTCTGTTGAATCAAAAGGTATAGTGTTTTGTTGCAGTTTGATCATCCACAAACCCATAAACTTAAAGATATGTATAGCCTGTTAAAAGAATAACTAAATTTATTCAGCCATCCATAATTAGGAATATACCCTTAGTTGAAGTGTATATTATTGTAACCAAAATATAATACTTGTAATTTAGTTATAGAAAGTAGTGCATCTGATATTGTTGCAACAGTATCTAATGAAAATAATCCGTTCTGATGTTCAGAAATATTTTATCATATATTATGATTTATTTTAAACAATTTTTTTTAAAACAAGATCTTTTATATTTGCATCCAGTTTATCATATGTTGATAAACTGGATGAGATTCCAAATTTTTAAATATCAGATACTTCATTCAAATGTTTCCAGTTTTACTGTCAATTAAAGAGATGTTAAACTAAAGATGTAGATATGAATAAGCTATATCATAATAAAATCAATTTTCTTCATTACAAACTGAAGGTTAAGTTAAAAAACTGAAAATTAAAAGATTGTAATGTGAATTTGATCAAATTAAGGAAATATATAATAGTTACAAATGTGAAAGAAAATAGGTAAATTCATGTTGTCTTTGTAGTGATACCTCATAGCAACACAAAATGTGAAAGTTTTTAGATTAGAGGAAAAGAAACTTTAGATATTCTTTGTCTAATAATAATTTAGAAAACTTATTAGTTGAGAAATCTTTAATTAGTGGATTTTATTATAACCAAATGTTTTTGTTATAAAAGGTTTGAAAAGTCACTGTAATGGTATTGAAATATTTCAATATATGAAATCTTAAAAATATATTTATTTAATCATGAAAGTATTTTTATGGAGTTTTTTTCTTAGAATTTTCAGTTTATTAATTATGAATATATTTTTAATTGTTAACTTTTTATTTGACTTTGAAAGAAACTACTGTAAATGTGTAACTTAATTCTGCTTAGTTAATTTGTTTTTATAATGAAATCATTGAATTAAATATTTTTGCAGACTGTAATTTAATTTCATTTGTAACACGCAAAACATATCCTTATAAATATTATCTTTGATATTAAAGCATAAATAATAATGTTTTATGAATGTAGTCTACATTCTATGAATTGAATGCAATTAAGGACTAAGTCAAGTAAAACAGCATTTATTAAAGTTGAGTTATTAAATTAAAAATTGAGTTAAAGTATATATTTGGTAGATGTGTATAATTTTAACTGGCGAAAAGTTACTGAAGCTCTTTTCTTAAAGTTGGCAAGTTATACAATAGATTATTCAAAAAAAAAAATTGAAAGAACTGTCAACATTAATCACAGAGTAAAACATGTCATTGTGAGGCTTCAAAGAAGTAAAATTTAGTATAAAAATAGTCTATTGGATAGTGAATTACATCCTTAACATACATATGTAATGGATAAATGGTTTTAAAAGTGTTCAAAAATATAAACTAGAAAAGTAATTTTTTCTTAAATAGTAATGCTTAAAATAAAAAAAAATAATAACTGAAATTTCATGTAACTAATAATTATATTTATTTTTAATTCCTTTTTATAATCACAGTTATATTCAAATGTTCTGATTTAAACAGAGAAATTTTGTTTAACTTTTAAGCTCATAATAAATCAGTATAAAGGCATCATGTAATCAAATTTAAATGCATTACAATATTTAAATAATTAATCTAAATAATTTTAGTTAAATAAATGCAACTATTGTAACTATATACACTTTTTTAATAATTTTGAAATAATTTTAAATAGAAAATGTTTGCTTTTACATGAACTTATCTGTTACCATTTGAAAATATTGTTAAAATTATAAGTATATAATTACAGACATATTTTGCCAAAAAAGTAGAATATTTATTCAAGCTTACAGTGTCAGTAAATCCTGGAAAACTTTAACTGAACTTATAGCTAAATAATTAGCACTGGCCTTCATTTCAACAGCTCATCGGTTTGAATCCCATCTCAGACTTTAATGTCTTTAGTCACATTCAGAATTCATTTTGAACTGTTGATCTAATTAGCCTTTGTGTACAAAAATTGACTGTTGAGAGTAAAACAAATTAACTTGAATCAGTTTTGTATGACTCTTGGAAACTTCCTTGAAACTCCTCCTTTGATGTACACAAATAAGTATATGCAAGAGTCATTTGTTTCAAAATCTAAATAAACTAAGTAAAAAAAATTTTCTTGAATAAATTATATTCTAAGAAATAAATTATGCTTGTTCTTTTAATTTAAATTTTATGCAACTATTAGTATAGTATAACTCCGTTTATCCAAATCACTTTCAGAATTTCAGAAAAATAAATTAGATTGAAGAAAAGGCAGAAAATGAGAAAAAGGAAAAGGTTCAAGAAAAGTAAAGGTAAAAGAAAGGAGAAGATGCTCTCCATGAGACATGTCTCTTAATTAATTCAGAAACATTCTCTCAAAAGTTCCTAAATGTTCAGAAGTTTGCACTGAAGATTTAGGAGAATGGATTATAAGTCAAACACTGGATTTCAAATTGCAAATGATGGTCAACTTATTGGGAGTGTCGATTAAGAAGAAGACTTTCATGTCCAAGTTGAAGCAGACACAGAACCTTCAGCTAGTGAAGCATTTGTCAGTTGAAATAGAGGGAACATCAGCCTGAGCTTGATCCCATGCAAATTCTCACTGTCAAGTGGATACACGACTTGGCTGCTCAAAAATGCATAAATGTAGTAAAATAGACTGACTGAGGTGTTCAGCAAGCAATGAATTTCATTTTTGCAGCACTGTACAGATTACATTAATATAAAACACTTGAAAGTACTTTAACATGTTAAAGTGTTGTTTTTTCATTAAATTCTTTTTGTATAAAAATATACAGTTTTTTTTCCCTCTCATTTCTAACATATAATAATTAATTAAAATGGACTCTTTTTTCAAAAAATCTAATTAGCCAAATTATTTATTATCCAAATAAATGTCCAGTCCAAATTGATTTGTATAATTGGAGCTCTACTGTATCTTGAAACAATAAAAATAAGATAAATAAAGTAATAACTCATTATATGTAAATTTTATGGGGAGGATTTTAAACTATATAATGATAAATTGTTATGTAATAAATTTTTCATCCAAGTCCATACAGTATTGTTATAAACTAATTTTAAACTGTATTATTTATATACATTTTGATAATCATATAATTCCTGTGGTATTTTTCATGAAGCTTCTGAAATTTGCTTGAGTATCTGAAAAAATTATGTTTGCTTGAGACAAGCATTTGGAGATCCACAAATACTAAACATTAAAATAAATATAAGACTAGAATTTAAAACTTTCAGTTACTGGAATTTTAAAAATGTACTATTGATAGATTTAGAAACATTGTAAAATAATTATTTATAAAATGTGGGCAGTAAAGTAGTTAAAAGGATTATTGTAAGCAAATTGGTTCTTTATATATTGTTGAGTTTATTGTATGCCACTTAGTTCTTTAGAGTAAATGTCGTTTAGAAATCTGATTAAATAAAATGACTTATTTCATTTTCTTGAAAAATAACCATTTTTCTCTCAACTCAAAAGAAAATTAAACATTAATTTTCTAATGAAAATACAAATGACTGTTATTGATATATGAGGATTTTTATGAGTGTTAAATATTTTCTGGTTTTATCTTGGAATAAAAGCTTTCAGCAGAAAAAAAACAATTTTATTTCATGTTTTTATATTATGTTATTCATGTTTTTCAATGAAATTTAGTTTATCCTATAATTTTGGTGAATTTTTATTGCATTTCTTTTTCAATTAGTAAATAAAAAGTGCATTTTTAATGTAAAATTAATTTTTATAATTATGATTTTGCCAATTTTAAAAATTAATGAAAACCAAAATTTAATGTGATTTTTATCCTCATTAATTTATTGTTATGTTTTGCAGGTGACTTGAGTGTTAATCTGAAAAATGAAAAAGTAAGATACTATTTTTAATTATTCATGTGCAATAGATACATTTGAGTAATTAATTATTCCGTAATTTAAACTTTGTACAAGAAGTTGCAAGAGCTAAATAACTAAAATTTTATAAAATTATCGTTTGGATTTTAAAAATTTATTGATCTTTCTTAATCAGAATTTTTAGCATAGTGTCGTTGGTGAAGGGTATGGCATAATGACAGTGGTTGACGAGAATTGATTTTCTTTTGCTCTATGACATCATTTAGCATATTGCAAGGTTTGACTGATTCTCACTAAAAGCTTTAAAGAATTTAGCTGTTAGGAAAGTAATTTATTTCTACCTAAAGGAAAGTGGATTTGAGAGTAAAAATCATTTGTGGGAAAAAAATTTAAATTACTCTTGTGGATTTAAAAAAATAATTAACATTTAGATCATATTTAAAGAGGAATATAAGTTTAATAAAATCTTTTTAAAGTAGTCTAATAATTTTTTTTTCATAAAAGTTGATAATCTTTTTTTAACTAGCAATTTCAGGTTTATATGGTAACTTTATATCATGAAATTTATTTTGAGGCACATTGTCTCAAAAATAATTAAAAATAGGCAACTTTATCATCACAAAAAATAAATAAAATTTGAATATGCTTTTAAATTTAATTTTGTTAATACATACTTTCTTGATACCAAATTTCTCTGTGTGTCTCATTTATTTGCATACATTTTAGGTAACCTGATTGTAATTTTTTCATGTTTAGAGATATAGATTCAACTTCATGTTGAGTTTCATGACTTTTCATACCTGTTGATTCTTTTATACTCATTTGTATCCCATTGTTTAGAAATAAAACTACAGACAAATGTACAAAAACATCTCTTAATATGAAATTAATCTGTTTCTGAAAGAATTTTTGAAGCAATACTAGTTGTATGGGACACAGAGTTATCCCTATACCATATAAATTCTAAGAAATGATGGTTTCAAACAAAGAAAGATTGGTAAAAAATAACAATGCTCATTCCAAGAAAAGAGGAGAAAGAAGATACTGAAAGGATTATGGATTGCAGATCCATAATCCTTTCAGATCTGCAATAAATCTGAGAAAATTCTTATTTTCTCAGATTTATTGATTTTGAAGCATGAGGAGACTTAGTGCTCCTTGCTACCTTTAGTGGGTTAAATTTTAAATTCATTGTAGCAAATTTCTAAAGATATATAACCCTAAATAGGCTAGCTTAATGCTATTAGACATCTAATAGGAAATGTGGCAGAATGTATATTTACTAAAATTTTTGGACTTCAAATTTGTTGAGAAATAATGTGTAGTATGCATAGTTAAGATGCTTTGGACATGAAAACAGAACTGCACTTTCTCTCCATATAAGTAAAAAATATTCAAGAGTTATATGTCCCAACACATGACGAGGTTGAAATTGCAATTAAAAAACTTAACCGAAATAGACCAGCTTTAGTACATATTTCTATGGAAAAACATTGTAAAAAAATTTCTAAAAATATTCATGTTAAAAAAACAAAGTTTTGTAGTTAACATTTTATATTTATTTGATTGTACAAAAAATTTTATTATATAATTATGAAATTAGTTCCAATTTTATTTAATATTCTTTTAATTATTATAGTTTTGTGTTATTTTATAACTATTTAGATTTCCTCAGTTATTATTGAAAAATCTTATTTGAAGTTAGTATCATGTAACAATGAAGAAATTTATTTTACATACTGACTAATTTAAATTCTTTAATTCTAAAACTTATCAAAATTTTTGACTTTTATATTTTTTGAAATTAGTAAATGAAAATTGTTTAAATAATAAATTTTTTGTGAGCAAATTTGTATATATAATGATTACTCTCTAAATTAATTTTTTTTCTGAACAAGAATTGATTTATAAATGTAAAGTTACTAGAATAAATTCTTTCTTGCTCAGGAAAATAATAATTATTTAGGTTTTTTTATTTTTTTATTTATAGTTTATTATTTATTTTGCTGTTAAGAACATCATCAATGAAATCATTGAAGATCAAGATAGACATTTTAAACATATTTTCCACAGTTTAATATACATATATATATATATATATATATATATATATATATATATATATATATATAATTTTTATTATTTTTACTATTATTATTGATTAGCTATTAATATAACTAATCTTTTTAATTTTGTACTTGCATTTTCTGAATTGTTAATATGTAATGAACATGTGTCTTTAAATTTATTAAAAATTACATTTATGATAATTTAATAAAACTTATAAATATTTTAATATAGTTTCACAAAGCTGAGAATGAACAAAACAGAAGAAAAAGGCTTGTTGATGCCACTTGTCAATTTTTAAAAATTAACCAGACTCTAGATGATATTCCAACATCTTATTTAGACCATTTTATAGTTGATGATACTCATAAATTGATATACTGTTATGTGCCAAAAGTAAGTAATTATTGACAAATTTTTAGATGAATAAATTTGAGGGAGTTTTGCTATTCATCATTGCATGAAAAGTAAATATTTGCTCTCTGAATGTTGAAACTAAAAATTTAAACAAATTATTGCTTAACTTAAATTTATGTAATCAATTTAGTATTAAAGAAAATATTGTGATTAGTTTATAAATATTTGTAATCATTAAATTTAAAATTTTTGAAAATGCCAAATTGAATTCCTATCTGAATATTGTAAATATATAGTTATGAAAATTGTACATAGTTTAAGCACTTTTTATTGCTTATAAGCTTTGACTCTTTTCTTATATTTAATTATGTTTATTTTGTAACAAATTAATAATCAATAAGTTCATTATTAGCCAATAACAGTACCTTAATAATTATATCAGTTACTTTCAAATTTTCTCCAAATTTTTTACTTAGAAAAATAAATTTTTCTATAAAAAGACTTATGAGCACTTTAAAAATTATTTGCTCTTATGTTTACTGATAAATGTAACACATAATTTATGTTTACAGAAGCAATCGTTAATTTAATTTTTTTAATATATGGTATAGTAAATTTTTTATTAAAAAGTCTTAAATAAAAAGGTTTTTTGATTTAATGATTGCGAGTTACATTTTTTGTTTATTTTATATATTTTTTATTTTCTTAATGTCAGGATTCTTACAACTCCTTAAAACTCCTGGAATTTTTACTTACCTATCTTGATGCATTTATTTTTGCTAGAAAATATTATAATTGTTTTGAATTTTTAGTTTTTAACATTTTTAGTGAAATTGTCCCAAAACTGAATTGAATATTAGCTCTTAATATCATCACTAGATGACGGCACAATTGATATTAGATGGTTTTATTCATACTTATTGACTAAAATAAAGATCCAGTTCAATCATACTTTCATGGCAATCCAGTTTATTCAGGACCAGATGTAGTGTTTAGATTCATCTGTGTGAAGTGAACTGAAGTAATTATCAACAAGATTATTATGTTGCGCAATCAGATAGGCGATTTTAATTTATTTTTTTTATTTCTGTTTTCATTATATTTTATAAAATTCTCTAAATATTAAAATTTAAATATAAAATTTTTGCGAGTTAAAATATACTTTATCAGAAGGGAAGAAGATTCTGAAGAAAGCATTGGCTCACAAAGGGCTATCAAGTCAATAAAGAGTAAGAAGAAAATATACTTTTCCATATCTTCCTTGTTTAAAAATGCATATAATTTCAGTGAATTATGATTTTATACAACATATAATCCATAAATATAAAGAATATTGATTATTTAAATAAAATAATTTCTGTTATAGCTGTAAGTTCATTGAAAGTTTTTGAAGTCTTTATTAAATATAATTCTAATTTAAAAAATATTCTCATTAATCTTTGGAATTATTTATTTATATTATTTATAGATATGGTTTAAAATATTTGCGTATGCATAATTAAATGCATATTAAGTTACGAATAGTTTTTAAAATAAAATAAAAAGTTATTTAACATGAATGTCGATATCACCTGGAAATTCTTCATTTGACTCCTGGAAAACTACTGGAATTTGATTCTTGCAAATCTGTACGAACCCTGTAATATCTAAGTATATCAATATATATATATATCATCTTTAATGGTAAGGAAACGGTTTTTATTTCAAAAAATTTTTAATGTTGATTAATGTTAACATTGGGTACTAATTATCTTCATTATGAATAATTTGAGAAATATTAAATATTATGTTTTTGCAGGTAGCTTGTACCAATTGGAAAAGAATTTTTCTAGCTCTTCGAAACTCAAATTCATTGGATCCTTTATCAATAGCTGGTAACGAAACACATCAAGCTAATGTTTTTAGAACTTTAAATCAATATTCTGCTGACCAAGTAAAAGAAAAGCTTCGTACGTATTGGAAATTTGTTTTTGCTAGGCATCCATATGAGCGAATGCTCTCTGCATATCGCAATAAACTGGAAGATAGTTATGTAGACTATTTCCGAGTAAGGTTTGGAACTGAAATTATTAAAAAATTTCGAGCCAACCCTTCCAAAACATCACTGGAAAAAGGACATGATGTTTTGTTTCATGAGTTTATACAATACATTACTAGCCTTAATGTCAGTGAATGGAAAAAAGCGTTCAATGAACACTGGCGCCCTGTGTTTGATTTATGTTTCCCTTGTCATGTGAAATATGATTTTATTGGAAAATATGAAACTTTAGAAGATGATGCCAATTATATACTCGAGAAAACAGGTCTTTCAAAGTATGTCAAATTTCCAGATAGGGATAAAAGTTACAGGAAACAGCCAACAAAAGATGTAATGCAAAGTTATTATAGAAATATATCAACACAAGCTCTTAGGAAACTTTTTGAAATTTATAAAGAAGATTTTACTCTATTTGAATATGAATTAATGTATTTGTGAGTCTATATGTATTTAATATAGTTGTTTTTATAATAACTTTAAAATGTATACATGTTTTTCAAAACTATACAGTATCACAAAAAAGTATTTGTACAATCTTAGATATTTTTAATGACATGCCTGATTGTACAAATTGTAATATATTTATACAATTGTAACAATGTTTTGCTGCTGCTAAAATTTTTATTTAATATTTATATATTTTTATAGTATGTGACATTTTGCATTTTTATTCATGCAATGTCGTGTCTATTTTTGATGTTAAATTTCTGTTTAAAAGTACCATGGAAAAGCATTTCAGGGTATTGTTTGTTAAAGTTTATTTAGAATTAAATGCATTCTTTACTCAATTCAGATTAAATGTACAACTTTAAACATCTGGAAATATAGAAATCCATTGTAGTCCTTTAATACTCATTGTTACTACTAAGTTGACCTAAAAGTAAATTGATACAATTTAGAATTTTGTTAAAATGTTTGTATATTGATAATCTACTTTTATTATGTATTCATCATGCTATATTAGACATATCTCTTCTTATAATTTATCATGCTGTACTATCTTTATAGAATTTTACTTCAGAAATTTAGATTTGTTTTTGTATTTATCTCATCATTATTCTTATAAATTTATTTCTTGAAAAAGTTTCTTCCAAAAAGAAAAAGAAGTAAAATTTATTAGGCCATATGAAATATGGCAACAAAACAAGCAAACAGAAAAGCAGAAATATAAGCAAAACAGTTCTAGCAGAATTGTTGTTGTTAGTTCATAACTCGAAGATAGTTAAATTTTAATATGATTGATATTTTAACTATGATAAACAATGTAACAAAGTAAGTTATTTTTTGTTCAAGAAAATACTATATTTTCATGTATATAATCTGTTAAATTATGTGCTAAAATGTTTTAAATTCCTTTTTGTGCATATTATATGTCCCTATGGATAGTCTAATTAAAACATCTTTCATTTGAAAGCTTATAAATATTTAAAAGAAATGTCATTTATTTTATATAATGATGAACAGATTTCGCCTCAATTCACTTGACTTATTTCAGCTAATCAGTTTTTTCCAATTATATCCAAGAACAAATTTGGTTCCTTGGATAGTTTACAGCTTCTATTGGCTATCATCATCTTGTTTTGATCTGAGGTGTTTTATTCTGAAAATATTTAAGTTTGTATAACATCACTTGAAATTTCATGTATAAGTGTTACACAGCAAATTCTAAACTAAAAGCTATAGAGAAAGTGAAAAACAAATCATGCACAATACAAGAATAACGTATCCAATCCGCAGCTTGAAAATATCTATTTCTTTCAATAAAAATTAATTAATACTGAAAAATATGTTCGATTTTTTTTGAAATTTCTAGCCTTATTTTAATGCTCTTTATCAATCTTGTATTTTTATCTAGTTTTATCACACTTACCAGTGTTGTGGATCAAAATAAGATGCACTTAGATATTTTTCATAACAAATGATTTTTCTGTATAATTTATTATATTTTTAATTATACTGTGTATTTTTAATTTTATGTGACACTACTCATGTAATATTATATCGTATATATTTTCTATAATCTGTCAAAAAAAATTCTCTCAAATTATTTTTACTGCAGATTATGTGACGTTTTTTCTTTCACTCGAAAAAGATTTTCCGGATTATATACAGGAAAATACAGTAATTATAAACTTACTTGATGCATGATATAGAAAATGCATATTTTAAGAAAGTACTTACTTTTTGAGTGAGTTATGCTTTATTACTCATAGATAAGTATTCTATTTGTCACAGTAAATTTTTTCCTTTATCTAACAATATACATTTTACATTGATTTTACATATGAATTAAACTAAATATTTTTACTACTTATTGATTTATTTAAAATTTATCTGTTATAACCACATGTTGTTATTTACGGCTTATGTGTTAAGTTTCGTGTCCTGTAAGCAATCTCATTTTCTCTGTAATGTTTACTGAAAGCTGCAGCTATATTTATGATAATGTTATACCAATATTGATATTAAATTAATTTTTAATCAATACTTTCAATTTTTAATGCTTTGTTATTTAATCTTTGCTGTCATTCTTGAAAATTATTTCATGCTTTATTTGTTAATAAATACAGTTGAAAGTAAGTTAGAGAAAGAGGTCTATAATTCACAAAAAATATAGTCAAAATAAAGATAATTGTAATTAAAATCTCCACAATTATAATATTTGGGTTGATTATATTACTTTAAGTATCTCACTTCTCTTTTTCTGTTAAAATATTTTAGATACAAAGTGTGTTATAATTCAAGTATTAAGATTTATTAAATTTTCTTAAAAGAAGTAAACTTTAAATATCAGCCATTAATTTGACTAAATGAATATGTATTATTTAAAGATATGACTCTTTTTAGTTATTAACCATGAAACTTAAAGATAATGATTGCTGATGAAGATTTTGTTATTTAAATATGACAGTTAGGTGAGGTATTACTTTATTGAAAATGAGAACTTGTGTTAGAGCATTGTTAATAGACAAATATTCCATTTTTTTATGAGAATTAAATTTTTGCTTGCATTTTTTTTCTATCAATATCTGCTGCTTTTCTCTCTCTCTCTCCTCTCCGAATTAGAAGAGAAGTATTCAAAGCTAATATTTTCTTTATTTATATACATCATTATGATTCATTGATTTGATTAGTTCATTTTTTCATCTGGTAATTAAAGTCTATTTTTTCAAATAATGTTAAAAATGTTTATTGTACAATAGCTAAAGTATTAACTAAAAAGAAAATATTTTAATCTCTTGTTTTTTACATGAATTTGAATTTTTCTTTTATTTATTTTTACTGTTTATGATGTAAGCCATCAACTTTATTATGACTCATAAATTTATTCTTTGTTAAAAGTATATTTATCTTGAATTCTTTATACTTTCAACAGATCTGTATGAAACTAATTTTAATGTTTTTTTATAACAAAAAGACTGGCTCTCTTCCTTATAAAATAATACTTTTCAAATTATTACACTTTTATATCTTCTTATACGTTCTTTTATAAGTAAATAATATAACTATCTTTACTAGAATAGCTAAATCAGGGATCTGAATACTTATATGATATGGCAGTTAATAATTTTATATTTGTTGGAACTATTAGCAGCTACACTGAGTCATTTGTTCTAGTAAAAACAAATGACCATTTTTTGTAAAAAATTTATTAACAATGAATTTTGGAATCTCAAGCAAGAGAAAGTATTTATCAAAACGTTCGTTTAACATTTGGAATTACTCATTATTATTAAATCTATGATTAAAACACAAATAAAATATTAACTGCAGAGAAATTTATAATTATACAAGGAAAATTGCAAGATTTACTAAATACGTCGAATTAAATACACATAGGTGCAATTTCCTAAAAATATTTTTTAAGCTTTATTAGTTTTAATATTCATTTTATTTTTTAAATAATTGTAAATTAATTTTAATATCATAGTCTGAATATTGAGTAATAGTGAATAATGTGACATTGTATTGTTAAATTTGGTTATTTTTGTCATCATAGTTTACATTTGTATATTTATTGCTTTGATTGATGAAAAGTTTAAATGCTTGGAATTATTTGTAAAAGTAAATTAGATTGTCACAACAAACAAAAATCTTGTAAGATCTTTAATTATTTCCAACTTTTATGGCAGTTCAAATTAATCTCTTATATATTTAGTTAAAGTATATATAGTTCACTGCAATATAATTAGCACTATATTAGTATAAATTATTTATGAGAATAAGTTAATACACTTCTTTTTAATATTTACTTAAATTTAGAACTTAAATGCTGAAATTTTACCTAATGACTTCAGGAGTGAAAATAAAGTTTTTGAACTGCTAATTTTAAGTTATATATACAAATATTTTTCTCCTTTCATTGTATATAAAAATGTTTACCACATCCAGAAAATTAAATTTTATCTTTCTTAAAATATTTTTTGAATAGTTCATTTGATGTGTATAAGAATACAACTATGCAATATTGTCTTTTTTGGAAATTACAGTTCTTGAAATTTAATCTAAGTTGATATATTTTTTAAAGGGTTTGCAAATTATATAATTTAAAGAATTATCATTTATTTCATTTTATCAACTTATTATTTAATTATATTATATTCATTCTCTTTTACATGCTATGAATAATTTTAACATCAAATGTATTTTTATTTATTTGAGAAGAATAGAGTTATCAAAGAGATTTTTTACAATTATAAAATATCCTAATTTTTCTCATAATTTTATACTTAATGTAAGAAAATGCTCTGCTATTTATTGTTTTATTTGTATAAGAATATTTTTACATTTTTGTAGATTGTTGATGAAAACAATTTTTCTAATAAATATTTGCTTAAAAATTATTTTGTTGCAAAAGTTTTAATGTAAAAAATTTAAGAACCTAATTTTAGATCTACTTTTAAAAATACTATCATATAAAAATGAATTCTGCTTCTACATAATAATTATTAACAACATTATGGTCCTGAGAATATAATTTTGTAAAAGATTGATAATAATTGTTTTATTTTTTCTTGCATTACTAAAATATATTTGTAAAATCAAAATCTCTGAACTAAAATGTGCTCAAGTAAATCTAAGAATTTCTATTTGCACTTTTTAATGATTAATATATTTATATGCCGTTCACAATATGTGAAATGTTTTTCTGTTATTCCTTTTATTGTGCAATTGGTAAGCAAGTACTCACTGCAATTGTGAATGTTTTTAATGGTTCAGAAATAACTTCAAAATCTTTAATGTCAGTCAAGTTAGTTCTCATGAAAAATTAAAAATCCTCTTACCATAGACAAAGTATTTTTTCATGAGTTAATTAGTTCTTCATTTCTGACCTCAGGAAAGTGATAATATATAATTATTATAGCAACATAATAAAGCCCATAATTTTTTTAAAAAAACATGTAAAATAATTATTTTAAGTAATATTCATTGAAAATGTTTATTATGGAAAAGACTGCTTTGCTAATTATTCAAAAAATGGGAGATTTTACAATTGATATTTGATTAAATTCTAAAGTGTGGTTTTGCTTGATTTTGCTTGAAATGATAATGTTAATTATCATGGCATTAGATTATAATAATGAACATAATCAGAGTATCATATTTATCTAAGGCAGTGGTAGCCTAGTGGTGGGGCATCAGCCTTCTCTAGCCTCGATTTCTTTTGCCGCCAAAGACCCACCGAGTACACGCGATATAAATCTGTGGAATCGAAAATCCCGTCCTTAAGCAGTTAACAGGGGTGTAATGGTCTGGAGAAAATTACCTCCAACACCAGATCAATGTCAAAATTGAGGAAGTGCCTTTGGTGGTGCCATCTATTGGAGGAGTCTTTGAGTAAAGTCGTACTTTCTCTTTCGTGGTGCTCTGGTTAAACGAAAGGAGCACCCTACTGACTTAAATTCGCATAGCCAACGGCATAGCGAGCTTGTCTTGTCCATGTGTCATAAATAACAGCTAGAAATTTATTTAATATCATGCAGTTTAAAAAAACTATTGGAAGAAAATTATGAATAATGTTGTCTTACATAATTTAAATTCTACCCATAAATTAGAAAATTTTAAATAATTATTATTTATCAGCATTTCTCAAAATTTCTGTATAATTACCTTATTTTATCCATGTTTAGAAATGTAGTCAGAGAATCAGTTTTGTATATAATAATGATAGAAGTTTCTTTTAAAATATATTTCTCTTTATTCACTACTGTTTTAAAAATAAATTTGAAACTGTACAAAAACTATCACATTAAACAATAGGCTCACATTGAAGAAAAAATATACATTAAGATATCAACTGCATTTCTAATGTTTTGTGAACATTGCCTAAGCAATAGTTATTAATGTTTTCTGTCATTACATTCGAAAATTTATTTATTCGTAATAGAGAGTGATAAAAACAGATTATTAATTTATAAATAAATTTAGTGCAAGAATGTAAAATATTTTTTGCTAGTAATCTAGGGGGTGTTGCAAAGACCCACCGAGTACACGCGATGTATGTGTTCGTTAAATCTGTGGAATCGAAAGTCCTGTGGTTGATCAGTTACCATGGGTTCAATGCTCTGGAGGAAATTTCCTCCATCTTCTGATCAATGTCAAAATTGATCAAGTGGACCATCTTGTGGTGTCATCGGCTGGGCGCAAATTTGGAAGAATTCGCCGGAGAACTGACGCTGGCAAAACTCCGGAGAACAAGTGACGTCAAATAACGTCATAAAATGGGCGTTCCGAGAGGACTTCCAGCGTGTTAGAAATATCTGGCAGGGCACCGGCGCAACAGAGCGAATTGCATTTGTGTTTTTACCTCGTACCTCGTGTAAATGGCTTGAAATAAATTTATTAAATTTTCTTTCGATGATGAGGAATTTTTAATAGATCAATACAGGAGTAAGTATATTTAATATATTTTAAAGAATCTATGATATTTTTCTAAATTAATTTATTTTGTAAATCATGTAGATCAATGATGTCTACAGGACACAATAGATAGCAGTTATTTCGATGAGCATAAAAATATCATGAAAGATATTCAACATTTGTCTTATGAAACATTTGGAAAATCTGTAACTGTAATTGTATTGATTATTTATGTTTGAAAACTGTAATTATATTGATTATTAAAAATTGAATTTTTATGCAAATGAAATAAATTAAAATCGCGCTTATTTTCTTATACTTAATATGCCTTTAAATTGATTTAGATATAATCCTAAGCAAAATTAATTTCAAAATTGAATATATTTTATCTAATGTAATTAAAATAATTTATTCTTTTATTTAAAATAAATAGAACTTGATTTTTATATAATCAGAAACGTTTATATTTTTGCTACACATTTATATTGTTGATGTTGTTTAGGTGTTATGATATTTTTATAATAAGTTTTAATTCTATTTTATTAAAGAAACATTATTGTAATATTCTATTAAAATATATATTAATCTCTAGGGAGGATCTCTTTAGCAATCCTTTTTTAGTCTTCGACTTCCTTACAGTCAACGAACTCGTGGATCTAGTCTGACTCCGTCAGACATGGAGGATAAGCAACAACAACAAAAATTATATTATTAAATAATATATTTTACGTATATAATAAAATATGAATGTCAATATTTCCTGGAAATTTTTAATTTGATTCTTAGAAATCTGTATAAAGCCTGTTTAATTGCTTATAATTGATAAATCATTCTCTTCTGTATAGTTTTCTCCAATTTCAAATACATAAAATTTCAATAAATAATGGCTTATATTCATTATTAATTTAAGTTGAAATTAGAGATTATTTACGTTATATTGAGATCCCACATAAAAAAACTGCTGTAAAATGAATAAAGGTTCAATAGAAAAATAACGTCACATAGTCACATGACATGACGTCATTACTTCGTCTCCGTTAGTTCATGAGGAATTCTCAGAACACCCCAAATTCTCGGAATTTCATCGGAGAATTCTGCTGTAGTTAGCGCTGGGCTCTCTATCGGAGGATTTGATGGGCAAAGGGCATAGCGAGCTTGGCTCGTCCAAGTGTCATAAGTAACACATTAAATGAAAGTTACTAAATGAAGAAATGAGTATTGTATGGGCACATATTTATTTCAATTTTAAAATTATAAGTTAAAATTTTCTTAATTTTCGAATGCTAAAATTCAATAAGTGAACATTTCTGAATAGCAGCTTTGACTATTCACAATAACATTCAAATACATTTTTTTTCAAATACAACACAGTAAAATTGCTATTACTGCTAATTTATTGTGATTTTACAAAATATGTTAAAATTAACATAAGCCAAAAAGATATAAATATTTTTACTATATGGAATTTAATAATTATTACATGTTGTATCCATTATAACTGTTACACCAGGAGGAAATGTTAATAACAAAAATACCGGATAAAAATATTCTGCAAATAATAAATTTTCAAGAAATTTCGTTAAGATTTTAGTGATTTACGTACAGTGGCGATCCAGTCGTTAGGCAACTATTGATCATTCCTTATCTTTTGGTTAAAGATCTGGGGAACGTGCTGATCAGAGGGTGAAAGCAAACATTTTCTATATATACACTACTGGCCTCTGTAAATGCAACACACTGAAGGAAGCATGCAAATAGCATGAAATTTACAACATGCATTTTCATGCAACATTAGCGGAGGTGAGATATGCAACTGATAAGAATTTCAGCGCAGCCGCACATTATACGCGTCTGTGGCGCCACTTCAGAGCGCTATTTTGATTGAGATTTTGACAATTTCAAGTTCAGTAACTGTTTTTCTTGTGGTTTAAAACAAAAAAAAAGATCAATTAGTCTTCGTAGAAAACAGCGATCATTTTTTGATCAAGTATCCATGTTCGACAGAGGAAAGATAGTGGCCTACCGAGACTGTGGATTACCTTTCAGTAGTCGTGTTGGACAAGACCAATTATCTTTACTGACGAGTCACGCTTCTGCCCAGATAGCAAATGTCTACAACACCATGATGGTCGCATCCGAGTCTGGAGAGGATGTGGAACAGCTGCGTTATGCTGGTCCTGAACCGGGTATTATGATATGGGGCGGTATTGGATATCACTCTCGCACTCCTCTAGTACACATTGCCGGTACTTTAAACAGTCAGCGCTACATCTCCGAGGTGTTAGAGCCAGTTGTCCTTCCTTGCCTTCAGGTCTTGCCCACAGCCATATTTCAACAGGATAATGCGCAACCACACGTGGCACGCATTGTCCAAGAGTTCTTCGTCAATCGTCAGATTGAATTGCTTCCCTGGCCGGCTCACTCTCCGGATCTTTCGCCGATAGAAAACATGTGGTCCATGGTTGCTCAATGATTGACCCAGATTACATCTCCAGCCGCCACACCAGATCAACTTTGGCAACGTGTGGAAGCTGCTTGATCTGCTGTACCCCAAGAATACATCCAAAGTCTCTGTGAATTAATGCCGAAGCACGTTGCAGCAGTGATCTCCAACAATGGCGGCTACTGATTTTGGCAGGAACCACTTTTCACAGAAGTCTATAAATTTAATCATTTGATACTTGGTCAACATTTATTTACAAAATAAATTTTGATGTGATATCTCTTATCGCGTTCTTGGTGTTGCAATTGGGGTGGTTAGCATATATATATAATCACGAAAATTTGATACAATAACATGCGATCGTGCATCATCTGATTGAAACAATGATTTACAAAGCTGTAATAAGTAGAAGCACGAGCTTTAAAACAAAAGTGAAATGTCCACTATTCAAAATGTCGTTAATGAGAACAAGAGATAACCAAGACGTATTTATAATGGCAACCGATACTATTTTTCGAAATGATAGAGTAATACGATGCCAAAAATACACTGCCAGCGTGAATTTTTTGTTGCCAAACATACACATGACTATGGTGATGAAGGAAAGATAACTGGAATTCGTCTGAAAACACATCTCTTCTTCAGTCAAACCTTGCGCTAGAAAACTCAACCAACCAATCAACTTCCTAAGTCAAAAGGCGCTTCTGTAAGTGATGTAGCATCAAAGGTATTTGGAAGACACTTATTGAGCTGACAGTACATGCTACTGTAAATGTTGTCGAATTATTTGTTCACTTGTCTTGCAAACGACCCTATTTCTTCCCTCTAGTTAAGCTTTTAGATACATTTGATTGGATTAGTTTTAGCGATATAAGAATTCACTCGTGACACAAAGAATAGTTTTGTATAGCTATTAATTCAATTATTTTGTAATGTGTATTTCTATAAATTAAATTCGTTTCTCCATTGAAACTGAAACATACAGAAATTAACAAAGAAAAAAATATTCTTTGTTAATTTCTGTATGCTGAATATACAATATATCTAATGTATATTCTGCATCTGAATTAATATCTTTTCAGTTTACAATAAGAACTTAAAATGTTTTTAATATATACAATTTTGCTTGAAACTGAAGAAATCCATATTTTCACGTTTATGTTTGAGTTAGAATTTATTTTTATAATTCTTTCAACTGCTGCTCATGAAAACAGTTCTCATGCATCAAATGTATGAATTGTTTTCATTTAATGCCTTTTCTATTCAAAACTAGGAAAGATCCCCAATCACACAGTTATTTTTTTAAATAAATGTGATTAATTAGACACATCTGTCTAAGATAAAATCTAAACCATGTATACACATGGTGTAAATCAGGAATTAAATGCACTCATTGAACAAGATGTAAAATAATTTAAATGAAAGGCAGTGCAAGATACAGATAATTTACATAAATGGATTAAATTATATATATATATATATATATATATATATATATATATATATATATATATATATATATATATAATTTGTATAACATATCTTATTCCTGCCATTTAAATTTCACGTATATAATATGCCTGATAAAGATCATTCCTTTTCATAAGAAGTAATTTTTACTATTGTCAGATATTTCATTGTTTACTGCAGCAAAATTTCTGTAACTTGAAAGTAATTAACGAAGTTAAACTGAGAAATCTCAGAAGTAAATTTTGCCCAGAAAATTCCCAAAATTAAAATATTGGCTTTTGGAGTAACTCATTTACACTGGATTCAGGGAAACCTAGACTTGAAATTCAATTGCAACCAAGAAAAATTGGCATTACATATTAAAACTTAATTAGAATTTAAAACACAAAGCACATACAGTATAATAAAATTTTAATAAACTTAATACAACTTTTCAATTTAGAAATAATTTCTAATGTGTTTGTGTATGTTAAAGAATGAATTAAAATATAACAGACAAAAATAATTTATTTTCAAGAAATAATAAGTACAAAATATAGGTATTTTTATTTACAGTTTTGGTAAAATGGTACAGTAACTAATAAAATATATCCCTCTTTCCATTTTTATAGCACATAATTTAACTTAGATATTAAAAAAAATTGCAACTTTCCAAAAACTTTAAACACAAAAATTGACAACTTTTCTACAGGTGATTTTTGAATGTGCATCAGTATCATTACATGGCATAAAACAAAGTATTATTGCAATAAAATTTAAAACACCCACAAAACATCTTGCACCAGTGCTTCAAATTAAAATTAATAAATATAGAAACAAAACTTATTTTAAAAGTACTATTAAATTTTTTTGGCATAACTGAAAAGCTCTATGTGTTGGTTTATTATTATTTGGTTTACAAGAAAGTTGAAATTTATTTGGTCCCAATATGCTGTAGAAAAATGAACTTCACACAAATAGTTATTTACTGATAACAAATTTCCCTCCTTGAAAAGAAAAATCACTCTTTAGCAATTTTCAAATTCAATTAATTTTCTCATAAACAGAAACGTTTTGATTTTTATTTGAGTCATGTTTTGAAATCATTAATATATATTTGGTTACATAAATTCAGATTTTTAGGTAGTGTTTAAAAAAGTGCAAGAGTGCTGAAAATTACACATGCAATTTCTGAGGAAAAAGTTCATATTTAATGATTGGCCTGTATTTTTGTACACTTCAATCTTGAGGATACACAGTTCTTAACCAAGGACGAGGAATATATTGAATACCATCAAAATGTTCAAAATGGAGCTCAACCATAGGATGGATTATCTGAAAATAAACAAAAATGAGTCCTATAGCACTTCATTTATGGAGACAAATTTTATAAAAATATGAAAATGCCTAGTATAATTCAATGAATAAATATTTGATATTTATAAGATACATTGATGTAACTTTAAATTTATTTGAAAATTTTTATTTGATTTCTTTTGCTATTATTTTTAAATTTTTTAATGAAAACCTTTTTGAACTTTTTTTTATGAAGAAAAGAAAGTTTCATTTATTGCATTTCACTTTAGTTGTAATACTGAATCAAATTTTATATTAGCAGACATTAGCTGGAATGTGTGAAGATTTTAAAATACAATTTAAAATTTTTGAAGCATATTAAATCTAAACAAATTGCTTAGAAAATTTAGTAGGGTAATTTTAAGAATTTTTAAATTGATTATTTCTTACTGTTGTTAAATTTCAAGTTAACATTTCAGTTGGATATCATTACATTACCACATATTTTTTTTAAAAAAAATAACAAGACAAATTTTGTCCATTATGCCTCTGCAGCAATTTCTTTTTTCACTTTGTAACACATGATTTCTATGAGAAGGGTTACAGTATTTAAAGCTGTTTATTATATCCTTCCCTTAACAATTCTTTTCAAATTTCTGTGAAAAAATTATACACCTTAAAAATAAAAATTGGAATGTAAAAATAGGAGTAGACTTAGACTACACAAGTTATTTAAAATAATCATTTTTTATCCTTGATTTTTAATATAAATTGCACTCTGAATCAGAGAGCTGTTATTAATTAAATGAAAAAGTTATATTCCGTTTTTTATGACTAAAGTGAAATGAATTAATTCATTTTTATTATTTTAAATACTAATATTTTTAAGATAATGCAATTTTTAAAATTTGGCCGTTTTGTATGCAAGACAATAAAAAAATATACTTCAAAAATTTCTTCTTTTTGAAAACACAAATATTGTATAAATGTATTCAGAGTATATAACTATCAAAGAACTCATTCGATGTGTACAAAAAAGTTCAAAAATCATTCTACTCTAATATTTCATATATAGCTAATTCATATTTTAAATTAATAAAATTTCTTGAATGATTCAAGATTTTATTCATTAAAATATTAAATTTTAAATATATTATTGTTTGCTCAAAAAATTTTTAAAAAAATTATGATGCATATGATAAATGCATAACTTTTAATAATAAGGGGAAAAAACATAATTTTAGTTAATCATAAACTAAAATGTATAATTGCCTTACTTGTGTATTTGTTATAACTTCCAAGTTTTCTTGGGGAACATAAGTTAACTGAGGAGTAAGCCTGTCCCTTGTATCAACCAAAATAGAATAATTTGGCATTTCACGCCACCTCTGAGAAAATGAGTAAAATATTACAATTTGAACACTTTATTTAAAAACAATATCATTTCATACTACCCATAAAGAAATAAAAATGAGAAAAATTGACAATTTGAATGCTTTTTAAAAGCAATTCAGAAAGAGATTTTGATATTTTCTAAATCACAACAATAAGACATAAGAAGTTAATTTAGGTTTCAGAACAATTACAATAAAATAATTAATAAAAATGTATGTGCAATATTACCATTTTTAAGTATTCTATACAAGAAAAGTAACTCATAAAACTGATTAAATTTTTTAGTTTAAATAAAAATAAGTTATCAATAATGGGATGCCTGTAAAAAGACATTTCATCTAAAATTAGACATTAGAAGAAAAATATAAAAAATTTTATAACATTTTATTAAAAGTCTCATCTTTCAAAAGTGAAATAGCCAATGTTTACATCAATTATGAAATATTTAGTAGAAAAATATAATTAAGAAATTTTATAAATGAAAAAAAACAAGTATCTATGAATGTTTATTTAATCATATAATGAAACATTTCACACAGATTAATAAAACAATTTTAAATTTTAAAAACAAATTTACAATAAAACATACAGCTGAAAAGCATAAAATATAAATAAAACTAGTATGAGATTAAGCCATTTTATTGCAAATCTAATTTTTTACCATAATTAAATCTGAAGTAAAAATAATGGATAAGTTGTGGGATGATTTAAAATATATTACTTAATTTCTTTTATATTATTTATTCAACTTTTATTTAAATTTTAAAACTGCAAAATAAAATTTTTAGTGTTTGAAATAATAAATTTAAAATAAGTGCAAACACATTAAGAAAATTAATAAATCTGTTATTATGGTTAGAAATCACAAAGATTAAAATAAAATAAATGAAATATATCAAACTTTTTACATAAGTTGGTAGCTTGTTGAAAGCAATAGTAACTCCCTGAACAATTAAAAGGAAATACTATTCATGCTTTCTGATGAATATTATTTCTGAAAACATTCAGCAAAATTAAAATCAATTTCACAGAAAATATAACTTAAATAATTTTAAACACATTTTTGCAGGATTTTTTAAATAATGATATCAACTTAAATTAATGGAATTAGTTTTAAGTAATTATTGATTTGTATATTTAATGAAAAATAAGAGCAATTAAATTATTTAAATCAGACAATACTTTTATTTAGGTTAGTTAAAAAAATCATTCTTTCATATGAAATATATATGAAACACAAAGAGGTATATAATAGTTTCTAAAAGAGTAATTATTTAGATGAAATATTACACAGAATGTATTACCAAGATAAGAAAAAACAATTTTATATCCATTGTAATTAAAATTAGAGAAATGTAAGAAATTAAAGAGCATTAGATTGATTTTCTACTGACACATGATAGAAATTTTATACATTAAAGTAGAAACAAATTGTTTAAAATATTATTACATTTTCTTAACAAAGCTAACAACAGTTCTTATATTATATATACATGGTGTAAAATATAATTAAACATAAGATTAATAATTGTTTTATAAAAAATTCTTACAGTATTCTCCTACTTTTAAGTAAACCAAAATGTCATATAGGCAAATTATCAGACAAAGAACAGTAAGTAGCTGATATATGAGAAATAATAATTAGAGTGATTTTGAAAGGTTTCAAATTGTTTATTTCTCAAATATTCAAAATCTATGTAAATGTGATTTAAAATCTATAGAAAGAGATGATTTTTTAAATTTAATTTTATATGACATTGTATGACATTTCTCCATACAAATTTATTTATTTCATTTCTATAAACGAAAACTCTTGGAAAATTTTATAAACAAGAAAAATGTAAACAATGTATTTATTTTAGTCATAATTTTCAAAGTTGTATTTAAGTTTTAAACTGTTTTGAAGAAAAATTAAAATTATTAGAGCTCCTGTAAGTCCTTTGATAGATACATTTTAAGAATTTGTATATTTTACAATTGACATTTATTGAGCTACTGATTAGTAATCATTTCATAGTTTTCAGACACTGTAATAGAGAAAAATGCACTTCAACTTATTTATATTAAAAACTAACAAGAATCTTTTTCATAAAAATCTGGAAGTTGGTTTGGTTTGTTTGTCAGCTCAACGGTCTTTTTTTTTTTTTTGCACACGAGGGCTAATTAGACAGGGACTTACGGCTTAAAGTGGATTCCGAACCACTACAAACATCCATGCCCAAGGTGGGATTCGAACCCACGAACTGTTGAACCGAAAGCAAGAGCGCTAACCATTCGGCTGCCAGCTCGGCTAAAAATCTGGAAGGTATTCCTTCTTATAAAATATATAATGCTGATAATTAATAAAAATTCATATTTTAATTTAAATATCTGAAGATGTAACTAAAATTAAAATGTATATTACATATTAAGGCTATATTTTTCATTCAGAATAAATTTACGTTATTATTATTATTTAAAGTTTTAATTCGGAGCAAAATGATGGTAGGCTCTCTATTTTTTCTACCCAAATTAAACCTTGCTTCTGTTTACAATTTGAATACCTCTCAAACTATGATTACTTACCTTATTAATAATATTTTTGATTGATATGATAGCACAGGTAAAAACTGTTATTAAAATTCTTAAATAAAATTTTGTTTAGTGCTTTAAATATTTTCCCATGACTTTTACAATAAACACATAAAGTAATTCCAATGTTATGATATAAAAATGCATTTAATAATGATTTTAGCATTTGAAAATACACTCAAATCCATTTTTGTGTGGTGGATAGAGATCCCATAAAAGAAATTACAATAAAAAATTACAAACTTCATAAATACAGCAATAAATAATAGTTTTCTCAACACAATTATGTTTCCTATTTATCAACAAAAGTATTTTTTATGTTGTGAAAAGGAACTTCATAAGAAAATTGTGTGTACAAAATAACTCAAAATATTATGAATTAACTAAGAACTGTTTTTTTTTTAAATAAAATCCTGGCATGAGGGTAGTACATTGAGGATAGTAATATTCTGGTAAAGTAAAGCAGACAAACAAACTTAAGAAAAATAAAGCAAGTATTTTTAAGATAAATACAGTGATAAGACTAGCACTACCAGGAGTTTAAAAGCACTGGATATATCAATATCGTTTGATCTGGGGTAACAAAGCATCTGTAATATAAGTGGCTGATGGAATACTTATGTAATGTGATGAAATATAAAAGGAAGACTGGGAAAAAAAACAGTAAGTGAAAATATTTCACTTTTTATTAATCCATCAATTATGTTCCAATTTGATTAAACTTTTTACGTACTACAAAAAAAAAATCACACAAATACCACATAAAAGTAAATCTGAGTGACTGCCCATATCTTTATCAAATAAGGTGCTTATTTTTTTGCATTTGTTCATTTATTTATTAAGAACTAAGCAAAATCAAATATAATTTTTTTTTCTTTTGCTTACAAATTAGTATTCAAATAAGAATTTTACATTAAAATCAATTGGGAAATAGATGGAACTCTCTAATAATTTATAAAATAAAAACAAACTCTCAAATAATTCACAAATTGAACACTTATAATAAAAAGTAGCATTATTATAGCATGAAATAAGGTATATTAAAGAATTTCTAATTGGGAGTACCACCTGTCCTATATTTTTGGTCAAATTCACAAAATACTCACAATATTTTCTTTCCCATGCATTTGATCTAACCATTGTTCAGGAGCCTAAATAAAAAATAAATTTAAGAAACAAATAAGGTTATAAAGAACAAAAACAATTTATTTAAAAGTATAAATAATTACATTCTGATGGAGCAAAAAAAAAAAAAAAAAAAAAACTTGACAAAAATGTTATCATACACTTCAAATTAGAAAGCAAGAACAGCTTATTCTCTTGATACAGGTGGCTTAAAAAATTAATTCCTCAGAAGAGATAAGAAAGCTATTAAAACAGAAAACAGTAAAATGGTTTTAAAATTAATGCACTAAATAATTTTATACTAATTTACTAATGTAAAAAATGGTAAATTAATTAACTCTTTCTTATATTTGTAAAGTAAAATTAATACACTAAATTATATATATATATATATATATACAGAGAGAGAAGAGAAAGAGAGAGTATTTTTAGTATTAGTACGATTATAGATAAAATTTTTATGTAGAACTCTATAAACTTTATTAAAAAGGATAAAATTATTTATTACTGAAAATAGAAAAAAGGGAAATTTGCAATTAATTAAACATGTGACCATTCATAAATGTTTATATACGTAATATATATATATATATATATATATAATATGCCAATTAAATACGAAATAAGGTATAAAATATTATTCATTTGGTAAAATCATTTTTCACCAAATGAATAACATTTTATACCTTAGTAAGAACCTTATTATAACCTAATTAAGGATTAAATAAAAAAAGATTCACACATGCTTACACGAGCTTTTTCATCCCAACCAACAATCACACCCTTATAGTTCCATTTCTTATGTTTTATAACTTGTCCAACTCTAAACTTAACATCTGGATGCCTCAAAACTCTTGGCTCTTGAGAAACTAAAAATGAAATTTTAAGAATGATTTTCAAAAATTCAAAATAATATACTGTCATAACACTTGCAAAGAGTATTAGCTTTCTCATTTAAAAGCTTATACTATGAAATTTATATATTCAAATTATCTTTAAATAAACTTTTAATTATTTGCAGAAATCATTTTTACACCATAAAATGTAGTAAAAATTAAATAGATTAGAGATTGACAAATAATAGCTACTAGGTTATCTTAGTGATAGGAAAATGTCCTTTGGAAATTAAAAAATACTAAACATATTTTCTCTCTCATTTAGCTAAAAAAGTAAATTTAGCAGACAAAATTTTACAAACCTAGATTGTTCAACTTCCCTAACAGAAAGACAACTTAATAGACATAACACTGACTTTAGATTTTCCACTTAAGTTTCAAATGGTAAAATAATTTTGAAGATTGGGATTGGTTATGGATGGTAAAATTTTTGTATGGAAAATTATATATTTTAAAATAAAAGGGAAATATTTATGTTGTTGTTGTTACTAATGATACTTGGAGAAGCCAAGTTCGCTATGCCTTGGCTATGCGAATTTAAGTCAACTGGGAACGTCTTTCGTTTTAATCAGAGCACCATGGAGGTGAAAGTACGACTTTTGCTCCTCAAATCCTCCGATAGATGGCAGCACCAGAGAATGTACTCCCTCAATTTTGGCATTGATCTGAAGGTGGAGTATATTTCTCCAGAGCATTGCACCCATGGTAACTGCTCAACGACCGATCACAGGACTTTCGATTCCACAAATTTAACACGCACATATATCGCATGTACTCAGGTGAGTCTTTGGTGGCATTGGGAATCGAACCCCACTTTTCCGGTTGGAAGGCTGATACCCTAACCACTAGGCTACCATGGGCTGGAAACATTTATTCTCCATTCAAAAGAAATTTGTTACATTATCATCCAAGATTTCTTCCAATTTGGCATTCTGTTGTAATAAAGGAAGATATAACTAAAATTATTTTCTAGTCAATTATAATTAATTATTCCTAAAAAGTGAGATAGAAATGGTATTATTATATATTTGATTGGTTTAGTTTGACTGATGTTCTATGATGACTTTTTACACAAGAGTGTTAATTGAAGTAGGACCAACAAACTGTTGAATAGAATGTCAGATTACTAATAATTAAGCTGCCAGCTTTGTGATTTTACACTTGGACAAGACACAGAAGGAAACATCTAATTTAGATTGGAAAAGGAAAAGTTTCTGTTTAAAATGCTTTATCATAATATTCATTAGCAAATAAATGTGAATGCAATTGAAAACAAATTTAGGAGTGTCTAGAAAATGGAAAATATAGAAGAACTAATTTTTATTAGTACTTATGGAATTGAAAAGGATGAATTTGGTCAAACAAAAAATATGAACTATTAGAATTTGAAACAAAATAAACTTTTACTGAAATCATAAAAATTATTTTAAAGATGTGATTAATATTTATCTCAAAATTGGTAAATAAATAAATAAAAAATTGCTCATTTTGTAAAGTAATGCTATCAAAAAAGAGAACTACCTTTTAACATTATAACACATTTAAAAAGTATAGATTAATCATTCTAATCTTAATTCTCTCATTCCAAAAATCACAATTTCTGGTAGATTTTTTTCTTGATATAACAGCAACAGAGTATTTTTTAAAAAAATTTATCACAGATTTTTTTTGTAAAAATAAAATATAAATTACAGTTTTTAATGTTAAATCTATATATGCCCCACTTAAAATACCAAAAATAAGGAATTGGGAGAAAAAATTAAAAAAAAAAATTGAACTAGAGGTAGACTTATATAAAATATTATCAAATGTGGCAGCACAAAACTTTAAAAATGGTAAAAGATAAAGTTTTCCTTCTAGCTATATTTACTTTAATTACATATTTATAAAATTCTGTTTTTTAAAAACTTTAACATTACAAATACTTAGAAATCAGAAGAGTAAAATGCTTTAATGCAGTTTTCATGTGAAAATTTATTTTAATCATAATTTTCATTTAACAATTTAATTAAAATAAAAAGAGAAAATTAAAAACATTAATCTTTATCACTAACTTTTTATACCACATTAATCAGGTAACACAGAACTGAAAATGTTTCATTAGAAAAGTATATTTTTAAATAAAAATTATAACAAATTAAAATTTTTAGAAATTTTAAAATTCAAAAGTAATTATCACATCTTACAGCTTTTCACCATGAAAAGGCACCAAAACAGCATGAAAAATATTTCAAATTCCTAAAAAAGGCAACTTGCAATGATATTCAAATAAATTTCATAACATCAATCATTCCAAGGGCACAAAACAAATCATTCTAGTAACAATTATTTTCTTTACAATTTATTAAATTTTTTTCTCAAGTTACAACACATAGCAAATATATGAAAATTCTAATTCATAGAACAGATATTATAGGTTGCAGTTGTAAAAATGACTAAAAATAATATACAATCATAGAAATATTCTATACCTCTCACTATTTTTGCTAAAAAAATTTTTTTAAGACTATATTAGATTTTAGTTTGATCAAAAATTTTAAAATGTTGAAAATTTAAATGCTAAGTTTAATATGAGTATGATTCTCATTATCAAAGAGGGCTCCAGTTTATGCAAGTTTTGCTGTCACATTTTTTAAGAATATAACTCTTAAAAAATAATGCGACAGCAAAACATGACTTCTTCAGTGACAGGTCCTGAATCAAAACTTTTTATTTTAATTCCACATTTCTTTTTAGCAGCTCATTAGAAATACGCAAAGAAAGTAAATTTATTTTAGAGAAATTTAGAATTTACTTCTTGATAGAAAAGTAATTATCAATCGAATTTATGTGAAAACTAGTGTGAATGTAGACTATAACTTTTATCTTAAAAAACTATTGTCTCATAAATTTTAAATAAATTGTATAATTATAAAATTAAATTATTGATGAATGTAGTTTTATTTTAATACATATGCTATTAAATAACTTCAAAGTAAATAAATATACATATATAGCTAAATAAATTTTTAGAAATAAATAGGAGTAAATCAATTTTTGTCCAGTTTTTTTCAAAGTAGTCAGTATAAGACATAAATTATAGCATAATAAATCACATAAAAAATTTATAAATAATAAGAGTATTTATTAATGACTTTTAAACTCTAAGAATTAGAGCTGAAAATCATCAATCTGAGCTATATTTTACTGTCCTTATTAATTTAATTCATGAAGTAAGGGATTAACGTCATTTTGAATAAATTAGTGTTAGAAAAAGCCTTTAAACAGAATATCTGCTATTACATTCATTTTATGTATTAATGGATACCAGTTTTACATAAATATATACTTTTTAGACTTTCCATTACATTCATATAATGAAAAAAATATAATATAAAGCCTTCAGTACATTCCTTTAAAAGTTGGCTTAAATACTGAGTTATTCATTTAGAAATATTTTACTTGAATTTATCATTTTCTACTCAGAAGACCTTTAGTTAACTTTGTCAAGTATGGACCAGGAAATATTTTCACCATTTACTGGACTGAAAACCATGCACAACTTATATTACAGGTGACTTCACATTCAAACTATTAAATTTTATGGAATAAATATTATCCCATGAAACAATGTCGTATAAGCTGAAAACTACCTTTATAAAATTTGACATTGTTTTGTATTTTTGCATATGAATATTGATGTCAGATAAGTTCTTAATATTTCTTTACTTATGTGATATTATTAGTTACAATAATTAAAGAGTTAAATACATAAATAAAGAATAATTTCCTTAAATACACTGAAATTTCATAAGATCATAATTTAAAATTATTTCAACTAAAAGCAATATGCATATTTACAGTCCATTATATAAAAGAAGTTGTGGAATATATTTTATCTTCTTAATATTTTTAATTAATGAAAAATTTGTGAACACTTTGGGCATTTTCAATATTTAATTCTCAGATTATATATTATTTGCAACATTTATAAATCATTTCAGAAACAAAAAAAGAATATTCTTTTTGAAAAATAATATTTATGAGTGTCAAAAAAAATTATGATAATCATTAACATCAAAAAATAAATAAAAATTGACAAACTATTGATTTTGTTACTTTTGTCTTTAATGATTTTGGTTTATCTTCTAATTATTATAATTCTTAACTAGAACATGACATCTTAATTAAAACTTAATCAGTTTGATTTATTAGCCTTTATTTTCGAAAAAATAGAGCCCAATTTCTGCACATTATACTTCATAATGATGCAAGAAAAGGTATCATCATTATAATTAATAAATAATTAATAACTATACACAGTAACAAAATGTAATTAATGAGAAATGTTTGATATTAAGCAATACTACTGAGCATTGAAATAGGGCTGTTCAAATTATATATTTAATGAATTTATTTTTATTTAAAGAGCTCTTCTATAATTTAGATAATAATCATGTTGACAAAATAGCTAAACAATTTTCATACAAATAAATTATGATATATAGACATTGAGAATATATAAGACTTTTATTTTACTTACAAGCAAAATAACCTTCTTTCTGCTTATATTGTAACACTTCAAGAGCTGGCGATTGGCCCTCATCATCTGCAACAAATGCAGTTTCAGAGGGAAATTGTTCAATATTAAGTAGCTTAACAAACCATTGTTTCCAAGATGATAAAAGAAGGTAGTCCTCACAAAATTTTGAAAAACGGTTTAGATATCTAAAAATTGTAAAAATATTCAAATATTTTAAAGCTTGCTAAAAGAAAATCTTATTTGCAAACAATTTTACAATGATAAAATTAACTATGCAGTTATTATCATACTAGAAATAAAGTCATTTTATGAACTCTAATATCAACACAGAAAAATAAGAAAATGTAATGTACATCATTCATTTATATGATTTTACCATTTAATATTTTTTTATTTTATTTAAGTAATTTTTTTCTTAAGGTGCAATGCATTGAATAAACTACATTAGTTTTTATTAAAATTTATTTATTATTTCAGAAAATAACATATTTTGAATCTAAAAATATCCCATTAAATTTGAGATTACGTTACAAGAAGTGATATTTATTTTTTTTTGTAAATAAATAAATAAAACAATTTTAGAGCAAATAAAAAATTAATTTATGTATTTACTCCAAAATTGTTACAATAAAACTAAATTTTAACATTATTAATTGTCTTATACATATAATACATGAAAAAACCTAAATAATCATAAGAATTTATCTAATGATTATTTAAATATGCAATAATCTAGACAAATCTAAAACAATAATTAGTCAAAATGAAATTACAAAAAAATCATAAAACAATCATTACAGAAAATTTAAATGAAAAATTAAAACTAACTTGTTTATGGTGTATGACCTGGTAGACTCAGTATTACCCCAATTCTTCACCAAAATATATTGTAAGGGAACACAAGAGAATAAAATGACTAAAATTAAAACATCTGAGAAAGTCAACGTCATCTAACCAGCAATGAATTACGATCGTATAACATATTACTAAACGCTACAAACCATATGTTCAACATTCATCTCACTAAAAGTTTAGAAAACTACATGTAAAATACAAAACACACGTCATTCTTCCTCAATTTGTTTTTGTTTGCAAATTTTTTCTGATTCTCGTTTGAGCAAATTTCCTGCTTATACCAACTTTTAAAACCTTCATTGTATCAGTGAAGAAGAAATTTAGATATAATTTCAAAAAGATAAACTATCTTCTTATAAAAGAATAATAAATAGTTTATAAGCAAAACGAACAGTTATTCGTATATATTATATTACAATCTATATCAATATACAGAAATAGAGATCTATATCATTATAAAACAACCACAACAAATAAATGTAAAATACAGATAGTAAATTTATTAACTGTTAACCACTATTATATAACATGCTATTTTTATTATTTTGTTTTCATTCAAGTTCAAGTGATGAAACATTTATCTTGAAATTGAAATTACTTAGAACTACTTAATATTGATAAATATATATTAAGCATATACAATAATGCCTGATGACAAAGAGCCCAAAAAATTGAAGCCTTGTTGTGCTTGTCCAGAAACAAGGAAAGCAAGAGACGCATGGTAAAATTTAATTATTGCTTATTGCCGTTTGAAAACTATTAAATTCATTTTAAATGTAAAACTTATTGTTTTTTTACTGTAAATTTGATTGTTAAAATATTTGCTACACATAATTTGAAGATTTGCTTAATTTAATTATAAAATTTAAATACCTAGTTTTTTTTTTTTTTATTAAGTTTAATAAGTTATTTCCTTCTGCAAGAAACATAAGTGCAGAATTTTAAAAACTTTGATTAATACCATGAAATTTACTTATTCAGTGTGGTAATGTTGATTAATTAGAAACTCTAGTTTTTATAAAAATGCATGTTTACATAAGTAAATACATCTTTATTGTTCGTTTGTCACTGTAGTAACGTAACACTACACAGAAGATTCTTTTAAGGTAGGTGCCACTTAAAATTCTAGATTTAACAAAAAATGCAATTTGCTTAAGTCAGAGATTTAGCTTTATCGCGCGTTTTTGAACTTTTGTAGACTTCATGATCTTTAGTTTATATTTGTTTTTTTTAAATTATGTATCATTTGATTAGTTAGTTTCTAGTTATGAGCATTTTAATTCTTCAATAATAAGTAATTATTTTGATGTTTGGAATTTAAAATAGCGCACAATTGCAAGGTTTGAACGCGAATGGTATTTAGTAGCCCGATATTGCGTGTAGCGACATGATTTAGATTGGAGAGATAGCTGTGCAGTGCTTGGCGCAAAAATTGGAAATCGTGCCTAACCTGCACATTTCCCTAATCATTCACCTCTCAATGGTAGTAATATATGTGAAAAAATACTCAATTTGTATCAGCTTGCCCAGTATGCCTATCATTTCAGCCTTCAATTCAACAGTTTATGTGCTAGATTCCCTTGTCATGTATAAAAATAAGCTTTAAGTAAAACTAATTTTGATAACTTTATCTCTTTGTAATTTTATCCATTGTAACTTGTTGTTTCTAATCTCCCAACTGCTCTGATGGAGTCAAACATGATCAGTGAAACCACTGACATTAATGAAGTCTGATAAAAGTGGATGTCCTCCTATAGTCCTGTCCAAATTATGCTGAGGTGATGTCTGTTCCTGACAGCACTTGGAGCAAAGAAGCCCATTGCTACACCCAGAAAATGGGAGACAATTCTTCCCCATCCATATCAAAGTCAAATTGACAGTAGTGGATCCTCTGGTGATACCATCTATTGGAGTCTTAGTGCAAAGATGTACTTTTACCTTTGTGGTTCTCTACTTAAACAAAAAACCCAACCTTCATGTTTTAATTTTGCATAGCTGTCAGCTAGTGAGCTTTAGTTGTCCAAGTGTCATCAATAACGACAAGTGTTGTAACTTAAACCATAATGACATCTTTTAGATACTGGCTAACACTTCTGATTTTTTGTACACAAAACTAATTGATGAAACTGCTGTAAAACTTAGCAAAAATCCTCTATTTTGAAAATTGTGATTTTTTTTTTTTAAATTATAATGTACAAAATAAGGCTGATTATTCAAATGCTTCATGATTATTTTAAAGTAAAAAAAATTTCAGTTTTTTATTCCTAAATATAAATATTGATGTCTTAAAAATTTTGAGCCATTTTATATTCTTGCTTTGTGATTTAATATTTTACATTGTTTTAAAGCAGTTATGTTTATATCAATATTTAACTGAAAACTGTTTAGAAAATCTACCCAAATATGAAATTAAATAAAATTATAATTTTAGTTGAGAGAAGAAAATAAATTATCTTTGTATATTATAAAATATTAAGATTGGGTTAAAGACTGAATTACACTTTTTAATGAAGTAATTACATCTTAAGTTTAAGTTCAGGAGGTAAATGATCGAATTAAAACAAGTTCTATAAATATTCTTGAGTGAAGTCTCTTAAAATATTCTTTTCAGGGATTACAATCATTAAATCTAAAACATTTTCTATCCCCTAAACTTGAGAAAAATAAGAGTACTGATTAGAAATTTATAATTCTATATTAAATATTATCTGTCCTAAAAATGGATTTATCAAAAGGTTTTCATAGAAACGAAAAGTTGAATTTTCTTTTATGTGTACTGGTGCATATGTTAAAAATGGTTTTATAAATTCTTGGAAAGAATGGAACTTATTTCAGGTCTTATAATTTATGTCTCCAAAAATGAATTTTAATTTTAACTGAAAAAATTAACTATATTTATATAAATATTGAAATTAAAGCAAAATAACTAAAGACAAATCAGTCATGAAGAAACTAAGTGATAAATAGTAATATGATTTTTAATTCTTGATAAAATTATGCTCCGTATTTTTGCTTAACATTGATGAAAGTGAATTCTAAATGAATAAAGAATTTTTAGAAAACTACTAAGTTAAAACCCTAGCAGATAAATATCTATAAAAATTCTTTATAGTATTAAATATATTTAAAATTTTTAGATTGAAAGGGCTTGATGAAACCAGATTGAAGTGAAGAAATGAAATTGAAAACACATATAAAATAAGAAAACACTCTGAAATTTACCTAAATACCCCATAGAAGGTGTGTATAAATTAGCTGTGAATTGCTTTTCAATATTTTAATTAGTAAAATTCCTATGAGTTTAAAATAAATTTGTATTTAAAATAATTTAATGTGCTTAATCTAAGTATTTTTTTATCTTCTCTATTTACTGTCAAGCATTTCATTATAAAAATATAAATGTTAACCATATCAATCTGTAATTCCTTTAATATAATACTGTAAACCCATTTAATATAGTTGATAACTGTCAAAACTAAACCATGAAAAAAATTGAATACAGAAATAGTGCATGATGTTAAAACATTGTCTTAAAGAAATTAATATAATCCTATATTTTTGATAGTGTAGAAAATTTTTCTTTTTGCTGACAAAATGTTCTTTGTGTACATGAGCCAGTAACCCATTTAATTAAATCTGGAAATCAACTTTGTTAAAAAGTTTTAAAATAAATTAAATTATTAATATTATAAATAATATTTACAAGTAATCAATATCATTAATATATACAAACTAGCAACAAAATGTATGAAAAATGTCAAGTTTGACAACTAGTGATTTTTTTATATCTCACAAAGATCTCATAGAATTTTTGTATATTATGTATTCTGTTGAAGAAAGGATATTCAGTTTAAGTATTTTAAGAAAAAAAAACATATGAAGAAATATATATACATATACTTATCAAATAAAGATGTTTTTACATTTTACAAGAATCATTTCTATACGTATCTGTAATTTTATTTTATTTGTAATGTTTTGTTAAGAAAAGTATGGTACATATCATGAATTATGAGTATTAAGTTTTTATTTCTATCTTAGCTTAAGTGTGATAGCATATGTAGTAAAAATATTCACTTTTCTCATTAAATAATTTTTAAAATACATTTATTACAATAATTTCAATAATTTAATAATTTGGTAAAAAAATATTTCTATTTCAAATACTATCCATTTGATTAATATTATCAATGTTTTCATTTTATTTGGTATTTTGGTTAACTCTGAAAACTGAATTTGCTTCACATTTTTCTGCACTTTTAGATTTATTAACTAATTTACATTCTAATTTTAAACAAAAGTATTTCATTTTAATATTCAAATGCTGAATTGAATTTTTTAAATTATGAAATTTCTTAATCATTATATATAAATGAGCAATTTAAGTTTGGAAGAGAACTTTAGAGAATGGGGGAAAAAAACTTCTCATCACACTGAGAATTTAAGTAATATTTAATAAATGAAAAGTACTCAATATTTATAAGATGTCTTGCAGTAAAATAATTAATGATTAAATAACCCATTAGAAGATATGCTTGCTAAACTTTTTGATAATACATTTATGATCAACATGAAGATCAATGTTTCACTAAAATCACAATTTGACCATTCAATAAGCTCTTCCTTCAGATTCAAGTTATTTTTGTTATCAGTTCAAGTTAGTCTGATCAACAATTAAAGATATCAAGTGATTCAATTTTCATAATTACTAATATTCTGGAATTTTTTATTTTTTTTTTTGCATACATAAATCAATGTTAACTAAATGGCAAATCTGTAAAGGATCCTGATCAATGAGCTTTGATCTATCTATAAGGGTATTTTTATGCAAAAAATACATTTTCAGTTAATGTATTATGTTCTATTATGAAGTAAAAATTGCTATTGAGAGATTTTTATCTGGCTATAATTTGTTATGGTAGATCTTGATATTTTCTTATTGTCTCCATATAATCATCCCTACTGATTAATATATCAGACTGAATATAATGCTTCCTTTGTTTTGATAATATTGTTTAAATAAATTGATAAAAATAAGATAAGTATTTTTATTTTGTTCTTTTATACTTAAGATTAAGTGAGTTGTGAATTGTTTTCATAATATTCTAAATTGTCCATAAAGCTAAATCTTATTCTCTTTTGTTTCGTTAAAAAAAAATAGAAATAGAAATATAAAATTACAAATACTTTATAAACTTTAAAAGTTATGAAATTTAAGATGTTAAATAAATGTATGCTTATTAAAAAAATATTAGAATTTTGCTTTTGTCAAAAATAAGTGTTCTAATTTCAAGAACATTCTTTTTTAACACAAGTCTCAATATTTCTCTTGCAGTCTTAGAGTGCTTGAGGACAAAATTTGAGCTATTAATCTATGCAGCAAAATGAGAAATAAATTGTAATTAAAAGTATTTAAGAAAATTGCTTCTCTTACATTTTTATAAATTTCTTTAATATATCACCTTAAAAAGAAATTAAATGATATCCTCTAAAGTTTTTTTTTTTTACATTAATTTGGTAATTACTAAAATTCTGATCTGGTAAAAAATTTTCAATAAGTTCAAATTATGTGTTTAATATTTTAAAAAATGAGATTAGTGTAAATGTTTGTGCTTGCTTAAACAGCTCTCCATGTTTCAAACTTGTGTATGTTTTTCAATGAGTGGAGGTAGTTTAAAATCTAAAATTTAATAAGCCATTTCACAGTCAAAAAAATATAGAATGGAATTAATTTAGTTAAAATAAGCATTTTATTTTTCATACACTTTTTAACTTAAAACTTGCATTTTCATTTTAGCTTTATGGAAAAGGGTGAAGAAAACTGCCTAGATTTAGTTGAAGCTCATAAAGACTGTATGAGAAAACTAGGTTTTAGTGTATAAAGACTTATTTAAGAAAAATGTAATACCATTATTCATAATCTTGTGTAAATAGCATTCATGTTATGTATTTATTAAAAAATACTTAAAAATATGTTTGAAATTTTATTATAACCAATATGAAATAATGTATGAAATAACTTTAATACAATAACTAGAGCATTACACTTGATTATTCATGCAAATGTAATCTAGAAATGGGAAATTATGAAGAGAATACACTGAACAGAAATTCTTATTTAAGATATTTATCACTATGTTCAATCAAAAGCTTGGCAGATGATTTGGCATCTCTGAATAAAGAACCTATCTCTAACACATCTTGTTTCTTGACAGATGTTCGACCATTAACTTTAGCTAACAGACTAGCTGGACTCAAAAGCTGAACTGCATATCTGGAAGTCAGAATACATTATATACATATATTTTAAAACTGATTTAGTACATTAATCAAGGTAAAATACATTTAGTCATATTGTAATGTACAATAGGTGCTCGTTTTTATGAACTAATAACTGGTCCCTAACATGGTTCTATAGATGCATAGTTTTAAAGCCCATTTATAAACAAAATTTTGAAGAACCTATTTCTTAAACTAAATTTTGATTTCTTTTTATTGTTTAGAATGTTGGAACATTTTTATTAGAGAATCTTAAAAACTTTGAACTGTGGATAAATACACTGCTGATATTGAAATCTTGGATTTTTATAAAACAATTGGTGTGGAATCTCCCCCTTATCTAACTTCTGAGAAACAGACCATGCATTTAAATGTAATCAATAATTTCAAATATGAAAGGATAATGGTTAAAAATTGCATGATGAAATTGACATTCTAGGAACAGTGCACTTTTTAATGTAAGCTTTCAATTAATTATCCTTCCATGAACTTCAAAGAAAGCAATTGCAGCACAAAATTTCTATGTTTTTAAATCTGTACTTTTGTAAAATAAATAAAACTGCTCTTTTTATAGATTTAGTCTTAAGATCCAATATTTATTATATTTGTCCCTATGAGTTTGTAAAAACGAGCATCTACTTTACTTAATAAATATATTAAAACATCTAACTGCACATATGTTAGCATCATAATTACAAGGAAAATTTCTTTTAAAAATAGAAGTGATTAAGAGGAGGTAACTTTTTGTTATAAGCAAAAATGTATTATATTTCCAGAAGTAAGACCACATGTTGGTATAAGTGTGTAGCAATAATCTTTAATTATGAATGGCATTACTGTGAAAATCACACTTACTAAACCTATGTCTATATTTTATGGCATAGTTAATTAAAAATTATTATGTTCGATGAAAAATGTTCTTATAAAGTTACCTAACAGAAATATTCATGTAATTCTATATTATATTGTAACAATATATTACATGACAGGAAGAAATTTTAACTTTACCAATAGTTAAAGCAAACTTCACTTCACTTGAAAATCTTGTATTCCAGAATATTGATCTCTCCACATAGACCAAGTCAACAATACATCTTTTGTGTATAACTCTATATTTGGGAACATAAATGCAGTGTTTTTGAATTCTGATATTGATAATATTTGCTAAATATCCACTCACTTTCTAATTTATAAAAACATTGCAGCATGTGAATACAATATTTGTAGTTTATAACCAATGAGACATCTATGATGGAGAGCTAAATATACAAATATATATAATATATACTATAGTCTTCAAATCATGCGTTTAATTCCTACTTCAGGCAGGAATATTGTCATTATTTAAAATAGTCTTAAAGCCAAGTCTAAATCAAATGAACAAGCAAACAATGAAAGAAAATAGATTATTTAAATACTGGATATTAACTGAAAGATAGTCAAGATCTAAAAATAAAACAAAACAAATATTTGAATATAAAAAGATTCTACTCACTAAATCTTATATTTGTTTTTCACTTAAGATAATCATGAAATATGCATCAATGAGTTCACAAAATTATCAATCAAAATGTTTCATGTACAAAAAAGCATTTTTCTACAACTTGCATTATTTCATCTGCAAACAAATTTTTAATTCTGGAAAAATCCAAAATTTCTCAACACCTTTTAAAAAAGATTTTTTTAAAAGCAGCTTCAATTATGAAACTTTAAACCTAAAAATTAAGGAGTTATCAATGGATTGATATGCTGCCTAGCTAATATGGTGATTATGACACTTTTGCTCTCTCTCTGAATGGACTTGGGTTCAACTGTAAAACTGGGAAAGAAATCAGACTTTCTGCCTGTAATGGATCCCCATTTCATAAGAAAACAGTGCACCCATCTTGTTTCTAGTCTAGAGTCATTATACTCATCAATAAATGTTCTCTACTTCTGCTTGTTGCTGTCCTTTGGTTTGTCCACCAAACAGAAATGCGAAAAAAATTATCTAATGAACCATCCTATTATCTAAAAGAATGTAAAGGTTTTCTGTCTTATTTTTAACTCGACATAAATTACTATAGGTACTACTATTAATACAAAAGATTAACTAGTGTGTGGAGCCAACAAAGATGTCATTCCTCAACAATACAGGCAAATCAATTCAATGCTGCAACATTAAGCTTTTTACAGATTACTGAGAAGTAACACTCAGTAATTTTGCAATCTTATTCACCTTTCACAAGAAAATGAAATTTCTTCTTTCTTGCTATTGCATTTTCAATAGTTATGTGTGTAAAATGTATAAGTGGAGGCAAGGAATGAAAATAAGAATTAATGACGAGGCCAAAATTATGCATGTATCCCGTCAACTTGGAACACTTGCTAAAATCCTTAATTTGAATCAAAGTAGATAACATTAAAGTATATGCATAATTTCTTTTGATAAAAATGCTTAAAACAATTAAATATAATTAATTTACTTTGAATGATCAATTTTTATTCTTTTTTTATATAATAAGGAAAGAACTTAATAAATATGGAAACAGTAAAACATATTTAAATATATTTATTAATATATTCTAAAGGTTTTAAAAATTCCTTTTCAAATTGTAATAACAATTCTATCAAATAAAAAGTCTTGATAATGCATGCATATTGGTAAATAATTCTAAATATTAAGATTTCAGAATATCTATTAATAGCAAATATTAAAAAATATGTATCTGGCTATAATTTTATTCTTAAAGAAAATGCAAATAAAATTATTTTAATACATGTTCATATACTGATGAGCTTTTAAGGTGAAAATAAATCAAATTTTACCTTAATGTTGTTTTCATTCCGATTTCTCCCAAAGCACAAAGGGATTCTTCATCTACAGATATGCCTTCCACATTTGCTCGGATTTTCAATATCTAAAAACATAAATAAAAAAATCATGATCTCTCAAAATTTTTAATGAAGCAAAGTTAATAAATTTATCTTATTTAATAAATAAAGGATATTTACAGTTTATATTATATTAAAGAATTTTTTAAATAAATTATATGCAGTAATGCTAAAAATAATTATAGGATAAAAGTTGGTTAAAGCTTTGATCAAATTATTTTGACCTGAAAAATGATACCAAACTAAAGGGGGGAGGGAAATTAAATTTTAATTTGAAGAGTATTAGCATTGATTAATGCATAAAAAAATTAAACCTATAAATAATGAAAAAATATGTAATTACTTTTTTATATGCAAAAAAGTAATTTTTTCAAAAATATTAAACACTATCATAAAAAATGTCAACAAAAGTTGCAAAACTTTTACAGAAGGAAAAACTCACAAAAATGTTCAGAATGTTGAGGGCTAATATAAATAATTAAATTTCAAATTAAAGTCTACATTTTACATTTTGCAACATTTTTACAATAGTAATTTTCAAAGTTAAAAGTTGCACATGTAGTAATATGTGCAATAATACTACTTAATTTATCAATAACTAAGAGAATACTAATTTTTCAGTTGTAGTCTGAAGTTGCTTAATAACAGCTCCGGAGAAAATTTCAACTCTTTTAATCATTGTTCTAATAAGATTCATATATTTAAATTAGACTTCACAACATAATTTTCTGAAAGACAATAAGCACTTCTTGACAAAATTTTCCACATAAAAAAAGTAGCCAATTTTGGACAATCAGTGCAATTTTGAATTTTTCCATGAAACTTTACAAATGAATAATTCTTTGTTTTATAATTCCTCCAAAATATCTAACTATGAAATTACAACCCAAGACCAAGAAATTTGTACGATGGGTAAAATGCACCAAACAGCCGATAAAGTGTGGCCAATTGGCTTAACATTTCGGAATGCATTTGGATGACCTTGAAGCATTTAATCAGTAATTTATTTGTTAACAATTTAAGAACTTGTTATGTTACTGTTCCCATCATTTAACTTCAAATTTTTATTTGGTCTTCCAATAAAAGATCTGTGCTGGGTACTAATCATGTGCCCGGTCAGTTTGTTTATACATCACAAAGTATGTATGGCAGAGAAATCATAAAGTAAATACAGAAGATTTCTTTGAAGCCCTTAGAACTGTTTATTCTTCAGCCAGGAGCGATTATTGTGAAAGCAGTGAAGATTAGGTGAGTTATTTTATTTTTCATTAAAATTTCATTCAGAGGAGTGATTAGAAACTCTAGTTTTTATAAAAATGTAATTGTTTTCATAAGTAAATACATCTTAAATTAAGCTTTATTGCGTGTTATATGTTAGTTTAGATTGTGCCACACTGAAATTTTTTTAGGGTAGGCATCACATGTCTGATGATTAAAATTCAAGTTTGAATAAAAAATCCAATTTGTTAATATTAGAAATTTAGCTTTATTATCCAATTGTCTTTGCAGTAGGTAGCACTACATTGAACTTTTTTTTAAGATGAACTTTATGAACTGTCCTGTATATTAAAATTCAAGTTTTAATAAAAATTTGTTTCGAGTTATTAGAATTCTAATACTCCTGTAGTATGTAATTATAATGAAATATTTAAAATTTTTAATTTGAAATAACACATGATTCCAAAGTTGAAGTACAAACGAGATCGGTATTTGGCAGTCGAATATTGTGCATAGTGATATAATTTAGGTAAGCAAGATAATTGTGCAGCGCTTGGTGTGAAAATTGGAAATCGTGCCAAACCTGTACAGTTCTTTGGTTATTTAACGAAATTACATAGCAAACATGTAATTTATCTATCTTGCTTGATAAAAGAAAAAAAGTATTTTGAAGTTCAAACTTTTGTAAATAAACTTTCTATTAACTTACACTATCAATTTTTATTAGGTTTCTCCTTCATGGTTAATAAAAATAAAATTCATTGAAAAAAGTTATCTCCCACACTAAAGAAGATTAAAGCAATTCAGTAAGAGAAACTCAATGAAATTTTAAACAATAGGTATGAATTACAAATGTAAGTGCCAATAGGTAGATTTGTAATGAAAGCAAATGATCTCTTTGCATTCAGAACATGTTTCAATAAAGACCAAAATTTTTTTTAGAGTTTGAATAAGTCAAGAATTTTTATATACCATTTTATTAAATCTCCTTTAAAATAAAAAAAGCATAAATAAGAAAAATTATTACAATTTAATGAGAAAAACTGAAAATAGTTAGGAAAATTTTTCTTTTGAAGCAATAATCAAATGAAGGCTATGAAATTTCAATGATTTTTGTGAGTCAATTGGTTTGCTTGCAGTACAACGGTTATTTTTTTTGTACATGAGGGCTAGTTAGTCTGGGATCTACAGCTTAAAGTATTTTATGAGTTGAAAACTGGTCTCAAGAACTAAGCTTAGCAAGCTGAACACCTGCACTTCTAACATAAATATTGAAAATAATGTAAATTGCAGAATAAAGGGTGCATCAAACATCATATTTTAAGAAAATTGCTTCAATAATTTTAAAAATGCAGAAATAAATTAACAAATTAAATTAGCAACACCATCATACTCGCAATATTTTATGAGGCATATACACAACATTTGAATTTCAGATTTGCTAGTAAAAATGTGACGCACAGTCGGAAAGTAAGTACTGTTTCACTATACTGCAGCTTCAATGCTGTCGTAAGTGTCCAGCACATGCCCATGATTTTTACTTTTTTACTGGTTCTCAACCGACACCATTTAAGTATTTTTATGTTGTGCTTCCAGTTTGCTGTACACATTTAAAATGCTTAAGAGAATTATTGATCTCACCCGCTGTGAGATTCATGTGGTTATTCAGTTTTTGAAAGCAAGGAATATGAAACTGGCTGAAGTCTATACGCAAATTAAAGACGTTTATGGTAAAGAAACGATGAGTGATACAATAGTAAGAAAGTGGGTTAGAATGAAGGATGAACAAATGTTCCCGATGAGACTCAGAGTGGTCAGCCTTTTGTTACCAATGATGATCTGGTAAGAAAAATTAATGAAAAAACTATGGGGATAGATGTTTCACAATGATGAAACTTTCAGACTAATTCCTGCAATGTACTGTTTTGTATGAAATTGTAACAGGCGGCTTAGTAAGTCACAAGTTGTGTTTCTCATATATTCCAAAAATGCTCACTGATGTTCACAAAACCAAGCAATATGGCAGCGCATTGACATTTCTCACATGATACAGTCTTTTTAAAGGCAAATTGTAACTAGTGATGAAACACAAATTCACCATATCACACCAGAATTGAAACAACTGTTAAGGGAGGGGAGAGACACTCAATCTTAAAAAAAAACAATCATTCAAAAAGACAATATCAGCATCAAAAATCATGTGCATTGTGTTCTGGGATACTAGAGTTTTGCTTAGTAAATTTCTTCCCAGAAATGAAACATCAGTGTCTCACGATATTGCTCTGTACTTTAAAGAAAACTACAGCGTGCAATTCAAAACAAACTGCGAGAAATGTTGAGTAAAGGTACTGTGTTGTTTCATGACAACATTTGTCCCATGCTCCTTATAACATTCAAACAATGATTTAACAGTTTTGTTTACCATACAGACCCAATTTGTCACCACCCGACTATATAGCAAGCACAGTAATCATTCTTTCAAAAATAAATGCCTGCAAATTATTAGATTTTATTTCAATTAGCAAGAACTTAAGCTACATGAAATTACAAGAAATAATACTTTTATTAAAATATATGTACAAACAATATATTAGGAGTGAATATTTCTTTTAAATTTTTTTAATTGATTTGAACTTTTCCAATTCATTTTTATAATATATTTAAAAATAATGAAAGAAATTTTACTATCGTATTCAGTAAGAGCTCTTGATACAGACATTGAAATAACAATCATTAATTGACTTAATATGGCAGTATTTTTTCACAATCTAATATGTAATTACTTACTAAAAGAGCAGAATAGCTGTACTAATAATTAACTTTTGATTTCAAGATATCTAAGTTCATATTAAAAATCATTTGCAATTATTGAATACATAAATATTTCATAATGATACAAATATAATTTTAGTCCAATAAATAATTTTGTAAAAAATCCCATACATTTAATAATAAACTGAAATTAATTGATTAAAAATTGTTAAATAGACACAGTTAATTGTCAATTATATATTTTAACATATAGTTAAATTAACTTGATAAGTTATTCGGTTAAATTCAATATTATGAAATTTTCATCAGAGAACTTTATTTTATATAAAAAAATGAAATAATTATTACTTGTATCATCTCAGAACTTGAATATGGCAATGTACGTATTATCATGAGTCTATCTAAAAGATCAACAGGAATACCATGGGGAGAAATTATGTCTTCAGCACCCCTAAATAAACACACACATTAAAATTAATTAGACTAGATTAATTAGATTAATTTTTGTTTTCATATTATTTTACATACAATAGCAAACATACCTTATATTACATCTTCCTCTATTTGTAGCAAATATGACAATTGGTGCGATAGATGATTCTAATGCTCTATGCAGATACGTAAAACATTCTATATCTAACATATGAACTTCATCAATAAAAAGAACACCAGGAACTAATTCAGCTATTCCTTGATCAATGTATTTATTTACTACTTTATTAATCTCTTTTCTTAATTTATCTGAAAAAAATTATATATTAATAATCTAAAATGGAGATTTATTACAGAAAGATTAACATTAAAAATATAAAAATTTATACACACTTAATATATCTTATAAAAGAAAGTGTGCAATGTGCATGCTGCTAAAACTGAGAAATGAGTCCCGGTACAAAGAGCCCTGTATCTCCCATCCATGAAGAAGCTTCCTGTTTTCATTTGAAGGACGCAATTTTAAAGATATAAGGGCTAGAAGTTTTGCCTTCTCGAAATATCCAGAACTGTCCAAAATATTCGAAAGCATTCTGGAATGGTCTGAGAATATTGTGGAATGTTTTAGAACATTGTGGATTATTCAAAGTTTTTTTGGAGCTACCAATTGGTATGGAAATAGCAAATCGATGGACATGATGGTAAACATTGAAGGAAATGTCAACTTCTGTACAGAATTTTTAAATTTTTTGCAAGTAGCAAATATGCCATTACACTGTCTTCAATTGAAAACTAGATCTTCGATCATACAACTCAAAAATCTCAACTCACCAAAACTATATAATGGAACTAGGATGATCATCAAACAGCTATTGAATAACATCATCGAAGCCAAACTAATGACTGGAAAGGTCAAAAGGCACATGGTATTTATTCTTAGAATACCACTGATCTCTACTGAATTGCCATTCCAATTTAAAAGACTGCAATTTCCAATCAAATTAGCTTATAATTTTACAATTAACAAAGCATGAGGGTAAACTTTAAAATATTGTGACGTCATCATTCAAAGGCACCTGCTTTTTTCAGTCATTTATATGTAGCTTGTTCTCAAGTACAAAACTGGAAAAGTTTATACATGTAAAGACCCAGATAACAAATGAAAAATGTTGTTTATAAGCAATTAAGTAGTAGTGTTGTAAATAGAAGTAATGTTGTTAGAATATATTTTCAATAAAATAATTTTCAGCTCTTATATTTTAAAGTTTATCCATTTATTCCAGCTACCACACAATCTTATATCAACTCCCTCAGCGAATCCAGGTACCTCAGATAGTTGTAAACAAAAAGAATTTAATAAAAAGAAATACAGCAATTATCTTTTATCTTGCTTAACATGCATTAAAAATTTAATATTTCACTTTAGAAAATTTGTAATGATAAAATGTAGATGAAATTCAATAAAAGTTATTTTAAAGAAAAACTAAAAATTTCTTTAATTTATACGTAGGACACTGGTAAATTGAAAAATATTTTAAGTCTATGTTCTGATTTTACCTGTAATTTCAGTCTTCTTAGGTTTGATCAGCATGCTCATAATAGAAAGAATATCTTGGCCCCCTTGTGGTCTAGCATTTGCAACATCAAGATCATGAAGAGTAACATCTTGTACAATTTCTTTCTTTTTATGTACGTCACCTTTTGGAAGGGGTACATATTCTTCTGCCTAAAAATTTGCCAATAAATTTATGTTAAAATGTTACACTTACCAATGGATATAATTTCTAAACTTATCATTTTTTAACACTGCACTAAATTATTTAGCATAATTAATAAAAGAGAAACATTCAAATGAGACAAATTTTTGCTATAAGTTTATTTTTACAATAATGCTTTCAAATTGATATTTACATTTTTAATTCACTTTCATTTATACTATTTAAATTTAAAGCAATGACATCATTTATAAATAAGAAAACACAGTTCTTAATTTCATCATTAAAAATTTAATATTTTATTCTCTAGTTTAAAAATTTATAAAAAGCTAAGTTTTTTATTTTTAAATTTAATTTAGTTTACTATAAATTTAAATGTTCATTATTTATGGAAATAAATTAAATCTGGTGTGGTATTTTAATTTGAAAAGTCTTAAATACAGCAAATTTTAAAATATATGTGAAGATAATTCATTTACACTTTATTTCTTTAATATTTATTAATTATATTTTCAACAAACATTGATACAAATACTTAAGATACATTATATTTGCATTAATATTGTTAATTATATATTTAATAACTGTAAAATATGCTCAAAGTTTGTTATTTTACATTCCTAGTTTACATTTTGAATTATTCTAAAATAAGTGCAATATAAATAAAACAATTTAAAATTGGAGTATATATTTAAAAGAAGCTAATAGGAGATGGAAGTAGTTTTTGCTAATTGGCTAGATGGGAAATATAAGTCCCACAAGCTTCTTTCTTTGCAATAATCCACTATTTTTAAAACTTCTTCCCGAAAGGCAAAATGTTTTGGATAGTTAAAAACAGTTGGTTATCTATTTCATGATTTCAAGAACCATTTCAATACACATTACCCAACATAAATTCTAATGACATTTAGCTACTAAGCAATCTATTAAAACAAATATAATGCAAAATCCAAGAATTGTAAGTAGAAAGGATTAGTGACATTCCCAATTACACTATTCCACAGTTTATTAAAAATATATTTTGATAATTAAAAGTCTAAAATCCCTTTTGAAGCATATAAAGAATAAAAATTAAGAATCAAAATTGAAACAGTAACAAATTATATTTTATATGATATTTAAAAATTGCAATTTTACAAAATATTTAAAATTAATGAAAATTTAAAATACAATCATATTAATCAAAGATTTAAAGAGTTTTTTAAATTTTAAAATTTGAAAGGTACAAATACTTATTTTTATAATAAAAAAAGCAAAAATAAATTTAAAAAATAAATTTAAAAAATTGATGGCAATTACATCTAAATAAAAATGATATATTTGTCTAAAATCAGTAAAAAAATTAAGTAATCTTAAATTATGTTGACAATGTTTCAGGAGTAATATCAATAACACAACCATAACAGAATGTTTTTTTTTCTATTTAAATCTGGTATTATCAAATTGGTATTGATAAAAAAACTATTTAAAAGAGGCTTGATCAAGAGGGAGTAACAAGCAAAAATTACTTTCTATAGGTAAAAATAATTTTATCTATTTAATTATATATTAAAATTAAAAAATCTACTTTTCTTAAAATGATCAAAATAACCTTCACTATATATTTGTATTTTACTAAAGGAATTGATTATTTATTACAATTCAAGGACCTAAGTATGAATTATTTCATACCATAAAATATAACAATGAGTATTCTATTAAGTTTGTCATTCACATTAAAAATGATTTACAATTAAAATTTCAATACATGAAATATTTGTTATGGTTGCATTCATAAATAAAATGTATAGTTTTAGAAATGAAGCAAGTTTGTTGCATTTAGTTATTAACAGATAATATATAAAATCAAAGTTTTAAATTAATTAAAGATAAAGAACATAAATATATTTGTTTCAGCAAAAAACTAACTTAAGAAACAACAAGGAAAATTTATAATTTAAATGTGTTACCCCAGAAACAATTTTAAAACTAGATTGATTGATTGATTGTGTGAAGTTTAATGGCATAACGTCCGGACTAAGAAAAACTGCGTCAAGCATATAGTATAACATTCAAAAAATAAGTAAAGACTAGAAGTGACAATAAGAAAAATTAAATGCAAAAATATTTCTAGCATATATTTTAAAAAGCTAACTCATACAAATTATAATTTTAATAATAAAATATTAATATAGGAAAACTGGATATTTTTCTTATTTAATTTTGTAATTATCAATGACTGGAAGATTTAACGATAAAAAATATAAAAAAAAAAAACTTGTTTTGTAATAATTTTTACTTTACAATTATGTTCTAGCAATCTATCAATGTTTTTATTGAAAAATAATTTCTAAATTTGCATTAGACAAAGAGCTATAAAATTATGCTGTGTTTAGGTACACAAAGTGTATATAAAATTTTATAAATTATTGATCAGATTTCATTTCTATTTCTGAGTTAGTTATTGTTAAAGTAAAATAATAGATTACTTGGAACATTATGAACTTTTTAATAAATTAAAATCTATAAGAGAGTATAACTTTATAAACAACCACAAAATGTGTTGTTCTTAATCTTTAAAATGTAATTTTGATGGGAAAATAGGAGTTGCAACATCTTGCATTTTCTACAATCAATATATTAATTTAGCTTCCAAATAAAATTCTTACATTAGAACCATATATCATTTATAATGTCAGTTATGGATGCTCATCTTAAAAAATAAGGTTTTTTTATATTTAAAAATTTTAAATAAGTAATTTTTTTAATAATTTAATTTTTAGTAATTTAATTAATAAATAAGTAAAATTTTAAATTAAAAATTTTAAATAAGTTAATTAAAAAAAAAGTAATACAGTACATGCTATTCTTTGCAAATTCATATGAAATTGCTGAAATAATTCATAAAATCAAAAGTTTGCAAAATCTTAAAATTAATCAGCATGCAAAATAAAATTCATACTTAATTTTTTTTCTTACTTTTATTTTATTGATAAAAAATAAAATCAAGTAATCACTTATTTTTATTTTTTTTTTTTTTGGTTTCAAAGCAGTGTTCTTAAATTGTTTTTCATTTTTTATTAAATTAGTTAGTTTTATTAAATTTGCTATTCTCATAAAAAATAAATTTCAGGCAGCAATGTGTTTCTTTGTTAAAAGTTCATCAATTAGTAACTTATCTTCCCACATGCTGTCAGGTAAAGGTTCTTGACTCCAGTTATGGAAATAATAAAAGTTGCATGTCAAAATGATCTAGATATATTTTTCTTCAGCATTTCAAGCATAGATTGACAAGTGTATTGAGGCTGGAACATATATTTCATAAAGTAATCCCAAGCTGTGATTACTCACTGTAAATAGACTTTATGATATTTGCAGTTGAAATCACTGGTTATACTGTTTGCATAAGCTGTAAGATGGCAGAAATCCCATAGGAATTGCCTAAATAAATGCAGGATTTCAACATTACCGGAACATAAACCCAAAATTGGAAGACTCATGAATTTCCTATGAGATCATTGACCCCAATTCCCCACCAATAAAAGAAAGGAAAACAAAAAATTGGAAAAACTAAGACTGTTAAAAATAAATGCAAATGGGGAAAAATATTTTTTAAAAATTTAAATCACAAATGGAAATTATAACTATAATTACATTTATGGACCATATCCATAAAGCAGAGGTTTATGAAAACATGCCTGATGTATTAAAAATAATGAGATTTCTAGGAAATGAGATGGCATGGATTGATCGTTTGATAGTATTTACAATTCTTATGGCCATTCTTATAGATTAACTTTAAATAAACCACTTATTAACCATAATGGTTTGCTAGTCATCAGGCAGAATCAAACTAAATTTGTAGTGGAAGATACAAGATTTTGAAATCAAAGATACTGTATCCATTTGAGCAAATTTGTGATTTTTTAAATAAAGAGTTAGTTATAAGGCAACATAAATTTGCCTTACTTACATCTTTTCTATAAATCTTTCATACACAGAATATATACCTTGTAATAAAAAAACAATACACACACACACACAAGTAACTGGAGCTTTTATATTTTCATTATAGTTCAGCAATAACATAAATGAATATGCTTTTACAGCAAATTTAAACTGGATTAGCAGGCAACTATGCATTTCTTGTTTCTTTCTGAAAATTTTGTTTGAATTATATTACTTTAGTTTAACATATATATCATAAACCAAAAACTAATGTTTTAATTTTTTCCATAACATGGAAATTTCAAAAATTGAAAGGGGAAGTCTGAAAAATAAATAATATTTTAATAATTCATTGATAATAATCAACTAATATAAGAAAATGTTTCAATAATTTAAAAATTTCTAAGAGTTACTCGGTATTTTCTAGATGTTAACAAAAAATACCAAGTTTCATATTTTTTGGGGCAAAATACAAACACACACAAAATTTCTAGAAGTTTTAAGGAGTAGAACAACTAATTTTGCAAATACTGCACTGAATTAAAAGTAAAAGAAAGTAATACTGACTTACCTCTAAATCAAATTCTGTAGCATATGCATCACAACGTCCTTGTCTCTATAAAAAAACAAATAAATAAATAAAATAAAAAAGCAATGTAATTAATTTTAAATTTCTAAAATTAAACTCATTTTACTCGAATATAATGACAAAAAGATAAATATTAAAAACAAGTTTCTTTTATTTATTTAAAACTAGCAATATAAGAATTAAACTATTCTAAAATCTACCATTTCAGATTATTTATAATAAATATTTTGACCTGAAAAAATTGATAAATTAAAACATAGATTGAAATTTGAAATATAAAGTGAACTATATAAATTTTTAAAGCAAATTAAGTTCTAAGTAACCAATTATACAATCCATAATACTCTAAACTTATCACAGAATATAAATGTTGATTTTATTTAAACTAGGTTTTTAACTAGAAATAATCACAATAGCATTCAATATTGTTATAAATTAAGAAAACAGAATACCTTGACTGCTCCACTATTAGCCTCAATGTATATTACATCTCCAACAACAACTTTCTCTTTTTGAATACTCTCAAACACAGTAGGGTCTAATTTTAGTTTCTTTGAACCTTTTGCTGTTTTCAAACCAACAACTACATGAGTGGTAGTTTTTCCATATCCTATGAATAACAAAAAAGAACAATATGATTTAACACCAAATGTTAAAAAATTTATATTCTATTTAAATAAGTTCAATATAAAGACTTCAATAATAAAAGCAAAAATGTATTTAATAGTAATATTAAATGCCAAATATATTTCCATTCATTTTATAATAAAAACTAAAATTTGCAATATCTCTTGTAAACAAATCATTTCAAACTCTTTTATTATCAATTTTTGTAATAAAACTATTCTGGATTTGAGAAAATTATTTGAAAGAGGAGAGAAATAACTCTTTTCCAAGCAAGTGATGAGAATTTTTTTAATTAAAAAAAATCGATTTTAGTTTATGATAACTGGCCAGCAAGAAAGGAAAATTATTTGCATTTGACAAATAGTAAAAAACAATATTTCAGAATTTAAAAAATCAACTTTTGCAAAAGTCATGTTAAAGTATATAATTAAATAAAAATAATCCCTTTAAAAATATATAAATTTACAATATTCTTTGGAATGGCCCTCATTTTTAATAAGTCAACTAGGCCAAATATTAGCATTTATTATTTTAACACATTTTCAGTCATTAAAAAAAGAAGAGAAAGTGTAAGAATCTATAAACTGAACAAGATGGAAAAGTTTTAACAATTTGATAGCTTTTGATACTTAACTTTAAATAACAGGTTAAAAAGCCAATAAAGAGCAATTTAAACAAACTAATGAATTTTAATGAAAACATTATTTCTGGAGATAATATACATTACATAAGGTTCAAACTAAAAAACAAATGAAAAATGTAACCTAAAATATATAAATGAAATAAAAAAATTTTAGTTATTAATTTGCATTAATAAATAATGCAATTTATCCAATATTAACCAAGAATGGATATAAAAGTACTAAAATCTGAATTTTAAAATTATACTCATGAAGTTTGAATTCAAGAAACAATAATAAGATTTTTAACATAAGAATCAAAAATATATTTAAAAAGGTCTCATTATGATTTAAATCAACATATGTTGTAGAAAAGTTTTAAAGACAGTTTTCATTCATTTACACTCATTATTAATAACTTTTATAAGTTTTTTTTTTAATTTACTTAAAACGTTAAATACAATTAAGATAATGAAATAGTTGAAATCTTAAAATTGAACTCCATTAAGTTGGATTTTAAATGGATTTGACTCAATAATTTAAACATCAAAAACATATGAACTATATACATAACTATACTAATTTTAATAATAAATAAATGGAATAAGATTTAACCAATTAGATACTTAAATATGATAACATTCCAGTAGCTCAATGGTTTATTTCTGACAATTTATTAATGTCTAAATGTAATAACTGAATTAATATTACAAATTGTAGATAAGTTGGACTATCTATAATAGTTCAAACTGGCTTTATAAAAGCCATTGCTTTGTAATAAAATTAAAAATTCTTTATGGTCAGAAAAAAATTTGCAAATTAAAATATTTTTATGGTCAAAGAAAAAATTTGCAAGCTAAAAATAAAACACACATAAGTAGTTTCAATTACAAAAGTAAACTAATCCAATTATATTTCAAGAGCAGTTTTAAACCTTTTTTAAAAATCACAGAATGACAAAGAGGAAAAAGAAACAAAAAATAAAAGTAAAATTCTAATGCACATAAAAATTTTCTGCTGATAAATTTCTCAGAATAAATTAAATTTTGAAAAAAGTACTCATTATGGAAGAGAACCAAAGCAATCAACTCAGAATAAAAAACAATTGCAGCAACTTAAAATTATGCATGTATACAAATGATTAATGAAAATGTAAACTTACCCCCTAATGGATTTTCACTTTCAACAGGGCTAATTTCTGTAACTTCTCCTTCATATATTTCTTTTACTTCTTTGATTCTCAAACCTAAGTAAATATTATAATATTTGTAATTCCATATATTCTATTTCTAAAACATAACAATTTTAAGAAATATATATACATAAAAGGATAATATACATAAAACATAATACAATTTCAATATAATTAAATTATTCTACAGCTTTAAATAAATAAAATCACAAAATATAATTTTATGTTTGCTGTCATTACTTTAATTTCATAACTAAATTCAGAAAGAAACAATTATAATTTTCAGTAAAAGATGACCGAGCTGTACAGGTTTGGTGCGATTTCCAATTTTCGCGCCAAATGCTCCACACCTCTGTCGGCAACCTAAATTACACCACTACGCGCAATATCCAGCTACCTATACTTTGAAATCGCGTGATTTTTCAAATTTCAAATATTTCATTATAATTAAGTATTATAGAAGCATTAAAATTCTAATAATTAGAAATTAATTTATTAAAACTCGAATTTTAATATACCGTGTTATTGCGCTCACCTTAAAAAAACTTCAGTGTAGCGCTACCTAATACAGTGACAACCGGACAATAAAGCTAAATTTCTAACGTTAACAAATTTAATTTTTTATTTAAACTCAAATTTTAATATACCGAGCAATTGCACCCACCTTAAAAAAATTCAATGTAGTATTAACTAGTACAGTGAAAACCAGGCACTAAAGCTAAATTTCTAATGCTAACAAAGTCATTTTTTTATTTAAACTCAAATTTTAATATACCTAGTAATTGCGCTCACCTTAAAAAAAACTTCAGTGTAGCACTACCTAGTACAGTGACAACCGGGCAATAAAGCTAAACTTCTAATGTTAACAAATAGCATTCTTCATGCAAACTCAAATTTTAATTAACGGGGCATGTGACACCCACCTTCAAAAAATATTACAGCACAATTTAACACTAACATGAAACTCAATAAAGCTTAATTTACTTATGTAAACATGCATTTTTATAAAAACTTGAGTTTCTAATAATCGCTCTGAATTTTAATGAAAAATAAAATAACTCGCTCTGCTAAGAAAATAAAGTTTTTAAGAGCTTCGAAGAAATCTATTACTGTATTTTCTTTATGCTTTCTCCGCCATACATATTCTGCAATGTATGAATCAAACTGACTGGGCACATGATTAGCACCCAGTACAGATCTTTTATTGGCCAATTAAATGAAAATTTGAGATAACATAACTTTAAGAAAATTCGAAGACCAATTGCGGGAACACTCATTAAATGCAAGACTCATTAATTGCAAGGGTTGCACACAAAACGAATTTCGTGCATGTCATACGATCACCTTAAGTCATAAAATGAAAATCTCGTCATGAAAATGCATTCTGAATCGTTTAGCCAGTTTGGTGCACTTTATCACAATCTTGGCGCACTTTACCCTCTGTACAGTTCCCTACTCTTTAGCACAATTTTCTATTGGTGAAAACTAAAATAATTTTTTAAATTATTTTGATCATTTTGAGTAAAAATCTTTAATTACAAAATAAGGTTAAATCTATATTTAAATCTAGAATATTTTGTATTTAAATTTTGTGCATTATGCACAACTTTCTTACCAATTGCACGTCGAAAGTTTTCCATCAAAACTTCGGTTTTCTTTATTTCAGATGAATAAACTTCACTACCAACCATAGGACAAAAAGGCACTTTGGATCCTAATTCCTGAGCTATGGCAAGAGCAATTGCTGTCTGTAAATATTAACAAGATATGATAAAAAGAATTATTTAGCTAAATGCATTTATTAAACAATAATATAACTAATATAATTTTATTAAATATTTTGCAATTCAAAAACAAAAGTAAAATTGTGCTTTAAGCAAGAAATTTGTAATAGTATTTAGTTATTTCAGCAATAAAATAAATGTATAAGTTTTATTCATCACATTTAATACTCTTTATTTTAAGAGAAAAATTATTTATATTCAAGTTAAATAACATAAATAAATTCACGAGTTAAATAACATGCAAAAACCAGCAGAAAAGTAAATTTTTAAACAAGATTTGAGGATTCTAAACAAATTCTAGGAGGTAAACAGAAATAACAGTTTCCAAAGTAGCAACATTCACAGATTAAATCATTATTATTCTTATTTTTATCCAAATATACTCATCATATTTTCAACTATATTTTTAAATATATTTAATTATATTTATAAAGGTAAATATAAAAACTACTAATATATTATTATATTATTTAATTAAATTTAAAATTAATAATTTCAAAGCATTAAAAGAGTCTACAGAAATAATGGAAATTATTTCACATTTAAATAATCAAAATTCATTTCTATTAATATTTAATCCAAGAATATACAATTTTTTTTTTTTTTGGAATCCATAAATTACTTTATCAGCTTCTCTCTATCATTTCAATGTATATTTAAAAGATAATCTTATTTTAGAAATTTCTGTCAAAAAGAGAATACCTACACAAAATTATGAATACAACTAAAAATCTACGTAAACATAATAACTATTAACATAATGTTTAAATTGAAATTATATAATTTTTTTCTAATCAATATCATTTACTTTAAAGTGTTTTTTTCCTCTCTTTTTCTCATACTCAAACTACTTAAACATTGCATATCCATGTTTTACAAATGTAGTAATTCACTTATACCATATATTTATATTTTGAAATAATAGCAATGTTTAGTAATAATTTTTGCTTCTTTGAAGCTTTACTTTGAGGAAGCAACTTAGTGATCTAAATTTTAATTCTTTCAGTCTTCAGCATAGTCTGTTGGTATTTATATCATCTATAAACATTTCTTTTTAAGCCTCAATCAATTTCATTTAGCAGCTTTAAATTTTCCCACTACTATATGCTGTCACTTTTTAATTTTGTTCATCTAAATATAAATGGTAATTTAGTTTGGTACCAGCAGCGGAATTAAGTAAATCTTTACTAATTATTACATTCAAGATAACTCTTAGAGTTTTGACATCATACTAATGAAATGCTTGACATAAAAAAATTTTTTAGGCTTCAAAAAATAAGTTTTGAGATAAAAATTTAATGAGATAATTCAATGCAGAGTTTGAAATCAGATGATTTTTAAGAGTAAGGGAAAATACCCCCCCCCCATTTTCCACAGAAAAATCACATTACAAATATGATGTTGTGATGGTACAAGTTGCAATCAGCAAAGGAATTTAGTAACTTATACATCATCCAGAAAATAAAATTCTCTAAGGAGGAATTTTAGTTTAAAAGGTATGGAAATTAAAGTACTGACACATATGTTTATTCAGTAAAATTGGCAAATCATCAATTTTAATATATTATGTCTCAACAGACTTCATTCAATTCATCTTGTAAAAAGTAAATATGAAACTAAAATACAGCATATAGAGAGGCTTACATGCTTACTAGAGCAGAATATGACCAACTATGTTTGTATACCTATCACTTTAGAATGTCTCAATTTCAAAGTCTTGAAAAGTAAGAGGCTTTGCAAGGTAACAGCATCTTTATATTTTCTAAGATATGGAGATCATACTACTTCAGGAGTAGAGCAGTATTTTCAGAACTCTTTTGCATTGTCTATAACATCCAGGCAAATCAGGTGTGAAATAGTCATAGCTTTTTGAAAAATTTTACACCATACTAGATATCTTGAATAATTTTTGAACAATACATTTTGGCCATGTAATCAAATAAGGCATTTCTTGAAACATCTTTTCAAGTGCTTCTATCATTCTAATCGTGTCTGTGTCTTCCCCCCTTTTTTCTGTTGCTTAGGTTTTTTGAGTTGTATTTTATAAAATTAATAAATTAATTTTAGTCAAATGATCACAATGTTTAAAATTAAGATTTTAAAACTGTTCATTAATTTATTAATAAAAAAATAGCAGAGAGATACAATTTAGAATAAAATACAAAAAGTTTTTGTATAAAGTCAAAAATAGATAACACTTATAGACGTAATAATTAAGAAAACTTTTTTCTTACATATCACGAGTTATAAAATTACATAAACAAAAATTTGAAAATCTATACTATTTTAATTTCATACGTTTTCTTTAAAATAATAAGCAATTCTTTTAGCTTTCTAATAAGTACTTAAACAAACATGTTTTAGCACATGAAATGGAAAACTAAAATATTTTTAGTTTATCAAGAAGAGAAAATGCAACAATTGTCAAACTATAATTTGGAACTATTCATGAATTAAATTAACTTTGTAAATATAATGCACTCTATTTATACAAAACATATTGACTTTATTTTTCATTTAAATATTAAGTGTTTAAGAAATGATTCTTAAGACTTAGTTAATAGAAATCTAAAATAATTTATAAATATAATCATAAAGTAAAAAAATTTAGAGTTTTAAAAATGAATCTTTACTTTTCCTGTACCAGGTGGACCTGCCATCAAAAGTGCACGGCCAGCCATTCTTTTTGAGTTGATTAAATCTACCACTATACCTGCAGCCTAAAGAGGAAATAATTAAAAATATGAGCATTAATTTCCTTTATATACACATAAGATATATAAATTCTAAAAATATAGCTAAATATGAAATAAAAAATTATTAAAAATGAAAAACAAGAAAATTCTTTAAATTTTTAATTAGATTGTCACCAAGAAATTCATTTAATTCAAAATTTACAACTAAAGGATCATATGACATTTGCACCTTCTAAAAAAAATATTTTATTCATAACAAATTTCCAATTGAACTTTCAGTGATTAATGTTACTTTAATGAAAAACAAACAGAATTTTAAAATAAAAAATTTGAACTGATTGATAATTCAAATACTAAATGGCTAAAGACTACCATTTAGTGCAGGTGATAAAATTTCCAAATGGGCTTACCATGCCAGAATGTGTTTGTATGACGTAACTTTGTTTTATGCCACAATACCATACATGTGCATAATTTGTTTAGTGTGATAGTAATTCTTGAAGCACTTGATTAGTAATTTGTTTTTATTTCATTATACAGTCTAAAGATTTGAAGTGTATGCTTTTCTTTTAAAATTTTATTAATATTAGTTTGTTGTGAATTTTTTGTTTTAAGTAAGTAAAATTTATTTTGAAGGTTTATAGAATATTTATTTTTATTAGTTTGAAATAATATTTCCTCAAAATACATATGGCCACATAATCATTCTGAGAATATTGTAGCACACCAGTGCCTTTGATTCTGCAAGCAATGAGTAGACGAGTTATTTTATTTTATGCACATAATTAATATTGCAGTTGTATGTAATATTTTATGTTACATATTAAGTACAATTAATAAATATTTCATATATTGATGCTTAGATTTATTTAGTATGGTACACAATAAGTACATACACAATGTTGATAAATTCGAAAGTCTAGTTTTTAAAAGAATGTTTTAGATGAATTTTTACTTTCCATATTAAATATGTGGGCTAAACTGAACACTTGGATAATTAAGATTTGAGTTTTAATAAAACTGTACTTTATTTTCATTATAAATTTAACTTTCTTGCCTGGTTGTCTCTGTGGTGAATGGTGCTACACTGAAGTTTTTTAAAGAGGGGCACCACTGCTTGGTTAATTAACATACAAGTTTTCATAAAAATGCACTTAATTTACAAGAAAGATTTTGCTTTACTGCCTAGTTGTCACCCTTTGTAGACTGCACAATACTTATTTTACATTTGTTTTTTTGTTATGTAATCTCTGAAAAATTAGATTTTAGTTATTTGCACTTTAATACTTCTGAAGTAAGTTATTATGGCACACGTGTTGCATAATCCAGGATTCCAAATTCTAAGTTTTTTTGACAATGAAGAAATACTGCTTAGATGACGTACTGTGACGTGCGCGATGACGTATATATTCTCTCTAAGGTGGCAAAAATAAAATCGCCAAACTCAGAATTTGGAATCCTGGATTATATGGAACCTGTGTCGTTATTATGATGAAATATTTGGAATTTAGAGTAGAACGCAATAGCAAAGTTGAAGTTCGAGCTCGATCGGTATTTGGCGACTAGATATTGCACGTAGTTACATAATTTAGGTTAGCGGTATAACTTCACAGAACTTGGCGCGAAAATTTGAAATCGCGCCAAGCGCGCATTAATTCTGCAGTCTATTACCTAAGGTAAATCCTTTAAAAAAGTGTTCATCAGGTTTCAAATAATTCTAACAAAATTTAACTGTTATGTAGCATAACGATTAATTAAAATAACACAGAATCATCGCATAATATACACATTTCAAGTTTAAAAATTTAGTATTTAAAATAAGATATACCTCACGAGCATTAGCTTGCCCAACTAATCCAGCGGCTATATCTATAGCAAAACCATTGTCATCAAGCCCTAATCCCTTAACATGACTATGAGCCGCAACACGCTGCGCTTTAGTAGTGCTTCGAACTTCCTCAATTTTCATGGTTTAACTAAAGCAAAAAGGGATCAAACTATTAATACAACATTATATAATATGACATAATAAAATAAATAAAAATTTAAGACTTTGAATTCAACAATACATTCACAGAGCAGTTCAACAAAACAATGTTCGATTTGCCGCTGATCAAAAGCTTCAAAACAAAAGTTTGTGTTATGAAATAAACTACAGTTAAAGTTGAAGTTAGAAGTCTTTTCTTAATTCCCTTGAAATCGTGAATGGTCTCAATCATTACTAATTCATGAGCATACTTTAGAGGCTTTGGAGATTTAAAAATTCTAATGAAACTGAAATACCTGTTGAAGAAAATCATGAATTGTCTCAAGCGTTTTAGAACAAAATGTCTAGATTATATAGCATAATATTTTCCACATCAGATTTTCCACAAGAAACAATGTTTTTCTAATTAAATAGAAACTTGTCGGATTCGAGAAGTTGATAAAGTTCCTCTTCACAAGTCTGTGCAGCTATCCAGCATGTAAAAAAAATTGAATCAATGTCAGCTCGAGATAAAGTGTCATCAACATTATTTTCAAAGCCTTTGTTAATTACTAAATGATTTATCGGTATAAAATTGCGAAATACTATAGAGTGTTGCAGTTTGAGAGGGTTATATTTACTAGGTTTACATTAGAAATCAAAGAGAGGATTTTGATCATTAAAGATAAGGAAATTCCCAACTTCCAGCTGCATGGATCTTAAATTTTCTTGGGAAGGAGTACAAGGGAAATAATGTTCTGTCGTACTCGTGACTTATTTACTTACTTTACAAGAACGAAATACTAGTTCACAATAAGTTGGTTCACACTATTTATTTTAAAAGTGCAATAATAATCCAATAATTGCAACCGTCGTAGCATCATACGATAAGATCAATTAGGGACCAGCAACGGATGTGCTTTAGTCATTTAACTTAAGTTAAAATTTCTTTTGAAGAACTGAAAAAAGGAATTACTTTTTTCTCCAATGTAATCAATCAAATTTGTCTGGAACGAGGATTTTTCTCATTTCAGAATTTTCTACAAATTTGCCAAGAAAAGATAATATAGTAGCCCAAATAACTTGGCCCTATATTGGCTAATCATGGCTTTGTCTAGGTATTGGCGGTCTATACTGGACCAATCCTGGATGGTCTACACTTCGTTGTATAGGACCAATGTGGGCTGCCAAGATAGGCCCAAGCTTGGAAACCTAGCTTTGGGAACATATCGACGAAACAAATTTAAATACCAGAACAGTTGAATCATGGAGGCTGATGTGGAAAATTTAAAATTTATTTAATATGTGTTCGAATACGGGCTTAACTCCGTCAAATGAAAGTTGGAAACTTAAAAATTTTAAGATCAAACAAACGATATTCAGAAGGGTCAATATCAGTACTATTAAAAGATGAGATACCACTCTTCAAATTTAAATTTCTTGAATATTTCCTGAGATGAAGATTGCAGCACGATCGAGATAGGTATATTCGTACAACAACGTACAATCTTTCGACAATAATCATCTGAGTTTGGCTTTGAATTGTAGGCTTTAGCTTATCAGTAATAAAAGCAGTCACAGTAATGAGTGTTGTTTAGTGTAGCATACTCTAGACAGTGTTCCAGTACTGGATTTTGTGTGCCCCAAAATTGATAAACATCAGTTCTCCTTCGAATACTTTTGAATTTTAACATTTCACAAAATACTTTTGTATTTTGAATTTTAACAAAAACAATGAATTTGGTTTTTTCAAACTGTTTCTTCGTTAGAAATAAGTTTTATAAGAAATACAAAAACACACAAACAAAATAAAATTCAGAAACAATTCTCACTTTCATTTCATTAATGGAAAATCAGGCAAAGCATGCTTTACTGCTTCGCAATTGCATTTTTAAAACGCATATTTCATTTTTTCACTGTATATAATTGGTTTTTTTTATCGCAGTTTATCGATGTATAACTCATATTCACTAAAATCAACATCATGGATTCAATTTTGTATTGCCATGGAATGTCTAAGAGGGGTTTTAAGGTTAAACATGAAACGCTTTTCAAAATAATTGTTCATTGCTTTAGGTAATAAAATAAAATTTGTAACTCTTAGTTAGTTGAAAAAAAATTGATATGCATGCATTCACCTTTGTAACATCGTTAATCATTAAATTCAAATTATGAGCGGAAAAATGAGTTTAAAATTCTCATGGAAATTTTATTATTTTTAAGACCATTTTACTTCGCTTTTATATTTGCACCCTTGTGTCATATTCTTCTCACTAATATATATATATATATATATATATATATATATATATATATATATATATATATATATATATATAGTAAGTTTTATATATATTCACTCATATATCTTAAGATATATGAGTGTCGATACGAGTGCACTCTAAAGATGCAATACATAATACAACAATTCGAAGCAATATTCAACCAATATTTAACAAATGGCAAAAATAGTAAAAAGGTCTCCAGTAAAAGTTCATTTTAATCGTTTTTTTCTTTCCGAAGATACAAAGACAAGTCTAACTTCTAATACTGAGTAAAAAAAATAAATAAATAAAAAACATTATTTATAAAAAAAATTTAAAAAAAAACATATAACGATTGTTTTGAAGGATCCATGGATCTTTAACGTATATCCATCCTTTAAGATTCTATGAATTAAATTATATGTATAGCACTACCACCACGCAAACTAGGGATATCCTTAAGATCACATTTACATAATGTTAAGAGCATGTTCTTTGCCATGAAGGTACCCGATTCGATTCTCAACAAACTGTTTACTGTAATAACGGGAGATTGGGTCAGCAGATAATTTTGCTTTCTGCATTGTAGTAAGTAAGTGATTTCTGCATTGGAGTAAGAAAAATATTTAATCTATCGGAAAGCAATATTCAATCAATATGAGTACAGTCTCCCGTGGGGTATGGCTCACTACAATGTGTAAAGCGTTTCAAAAGGCAAATATACAATGGATACACAAAGGAGAGCGGCAATAGTAAAGAGTTTTTATTTTTTTAGTTATTCTAATGTGATATTAAAATATTCATATTTTTATTAATTATTACTTAGTTATTGAAATTATTCATAAGATATTCTTTCCACAACAAAACAGCAAACAATACAATAAGAATCGAGAATAGTTAGACAAGACTTCACATTTTAATGCTAGAAAAATCTGTGAAAAACATCATCTCTCTCCCTACCAGATGTCAATCATTTAATATTTGGTTTAAATACAGAAAAGTAAAATAGAGGAAGAAAAATTTTATGACATTAAATTTAGTAATACATAATTTCAATTGCATTCTTGTGAAAAAAAATCTGGGAATAAAATAAAAACTTCAATAAAGCGAATCTCTTAACATAATTTTTTTTTACAAAAATTTATATAGAAAACAAGTAACTTGACAAGTGTCGACTAAAGTGATTTTTTCATAGCTTTTAACTGAAACAATTTGTATGCGCCAAACAATATTGGGGATATTAAATATGCATTATTTTGATATTAAATATGATTTTTCATTACTTACAGATTTTAAAAGGTAAATAAGAAAAATTTTCTCAAGTTTCTCGATTGACATAAAATAAATGTAGATAAAAACATCTTGTTGTTGTTCCTCATGACACTTGGACAAGCCAAGCTCGCTATGCCTTTGGCAGATGCGAATTAAGTCAATAGAGAGTCGTCTTTCGCTTGGATCAGAGCACCACGAAGGTGAAAGTACAACTTTGCTCTTTTTAAGGTGCCTCGTCATTTTGAACCACGGTCAGGTGACGAGGCCACACCTGAGCTGGCACCCTCTCTCCATATCCACGCCACACCAGCGGAAGGACTTTGGACGTCACAGATTAACGTGTACATGTCCCCAACCCACGGAGTTTCAGCAACCCAGTGAAGGAGAGTACACCGTGGTCGCCCTCCCAACCACTGTCCGCGACAAATGATTTATATAAAGTATTTGTCATCTGAACCATAAAGGAAAAACATTATACAAATAATTTTATTTATTTGATACACATATTGTTTTAATTATTTAGTTTGGTAAGAATAATTGATAGAGCATTTTAAAGCTATGGATGTAACTATCTATACTCTCTGATACCTCATGACAAGAGAACTTTGAAACAAGATTATTTTTATGGTTCGTTTAAAAAATGAAGTTAAATTTCAGTTTTATTTAAATTTAACAACGTTATATTTATAATAAAATATAGCTCATTGTGGATAATATTTATATATATAATGTTTGTATTGATATTTTAACTTTATTTTCATTACTATATATAAAATTCCGGGGGTAGCCTAGTGGTTAGGCTATAGCCTTTCCAACTGGGAGGGCTGGGTTCGATTCCCAGTGCCACCAAAGACCCACCGAGTACATGCGATATACGTTCTCGTTAAATCTGTGGAATCAAAAGTCCTGCGGTGGTCGTTGAGCACTTACCAAGTGTGTAATGGTCTGGAGAAAATTTCTTCCTCCAAATAAAGTGGAGCCATATATCAGAAGAGTCTTAGAGCAAAGAAGTACTTTCATCTTCGTGGTGCTCTAGTTAAACTAAGGACGCACCCTTTTGACTTAATTTCACATAGCCAACGGCATAGCAAGCTTGGTTTGTCCAAATGTCATAAATAACTACAAGGTTTAAAAGGAAAACAATTCATCATGAACAAAAAATAGTGCTTAAATTATTATTTTTTTACTATAAATAATGTATTCAAAAAATTTTAATCCAGTTTCTTTTGATATAAGTTGAACGAGAAGGTTATGGAGGTTGTAACAACCAATCGCCAGAGAAGCGAGTGACGTCACCCATGTGACTGCTTGCGTTATTGTGTAACCTAAAACCTTTTTTTAAGTATGCATCCGGCACTCGCCGAGCAATGTTTTGATTTAGTTAAAAAATAAATATTTGAACTTCTGTTTTTCAAAGTCATTATTGATAATTTCTGTCTTCAATTTAAATATCGCGTAGATATTTCGGCCCATAATTTTATTATGTTACGTTGAAAAGAATTCCATTTTTATACATGATCGAGAAATCGAATTCGGAATTATTCAAATTAAAACGAAACGTAACATAAGTGGCGCTCAACGTGGGGCCTGAAGATTGAAATTAAAGTTTAACTGAAGAATGGATTTGTTGAAACAGAAGAGAAAAGGGCTTCGAGCATCCTTTACAGTTTGCGGGAATAAAATTCAAGAAGAATTCCTGAAACCAGAAGTAGATAAGAATGTTATTTCGGTTTTATCCGCGCAGTTAGAAGACAAATTTCAAAGATTAGAAGTTTCTCAACAAGAAGTAGAAAACGAAATTTTAACTTCACAAGATGCGGAACGGTTATATGAAGAAGATTTCATTACAGCAGAAGAATATCGTGATAGATATATTGAACTTTTTGAAAAATGCCGTAAAATAACTATGAAAACGGAAGTCTCTCAAGATACCTCAAATAAGAAACAATTCAAGCTCCCGAAGTTAGAACTAAAGCGATTTTCCGGTGAGACTCGAGAATGGCTTGGTTTTTGGAGTCAGTTCTCCAAAATTGATGATGATGAGAAAATTCCACCAGAAGACAAGTTCCAGTATTTGCTACAGGCAATAGTGCCAGAATCGAAAGCAGCAAGATTAGTAGAAAGCTTCCCGCCAACAGCGGATAACTATCCCAAAGTCATAGAACAGTTACAGTATCGTTTCGGGCGGAGTGATCAACTTGTACAAGTTTACGTCAGAGACTTGTTAACTATGGTAATGAGAAATGCCTCCTCAAACCGAACTAAAACGGATATAGCTGTTCTTTACGATGAACTGGAATCAAAACTGCGCGAGCTGGACAGCTTAGGAAGAACCCAAGAAAAGTACGGGGACTTTTTAACTCCCCTTGTGGAATCGTGCTTGCCTGAGAGCGTCCTTATAGCTTGGGAAAGAAACAGAAGTGCACTTGACGGAGGAGTACGTTCGTTAGAAAATTTGATGTCTTTTCTGAGACAAGAAGTTCAAAGACAAGAAATGGTTGTGCTCGCCCGTACCGGGTTTGGATCTCCCCGAATCGACAAACACAAGGAATCCCGTGAAGGGAATATTACTACGGCTGCCGCCCTTGTAAGTACATCCGAAACAGAAAATCAAGGTAAGAGGAATTTTGTTTGTCTTTTTTGCAATAAGAAACACCCCAGCCAAGATTGTTTTGCTGCTAGAAAAATGCATTTAGATCAAAAGATTAAAATTCTTAGTCAGAAAGGGGCCTGTTACTCCTGTTTGAGAACAGAAAATACCTCTAAAAATTGCAGGGCTAAGGTGAAGTGTTTTCATTGTAATAAAAATCACTGTACTCTTATGTGTTATTCAGATAAGGAGAACAGTCCTGCCAGTAAAAACGAAACTGTATCTACAACTGTATTGTCAAATAATTCTAGAGTAGAAAATGTATATTTAATTACTCTTGTTGTTAAAGTTATGAATCAAAAGAAACAGTGTTTAGTAAGAGCAGTCTTGGACACAGGATCCCAACGTTCTTACCTCAGTTCAGGAATAGTTAAACAATTAAAGTTAAAATCCAAAAGGTCATTATCTTTAATACATGGACTTTTTGGTGGTCAAGAAACGAAACCCTGTTCTCATGAAGTATACGATGTGAAAATTGCTAGTTTGAAAAATGATTTTTCTTGTAAAATTGAAGTTTTATCTGAAAACAAAATTTGTGGTTTTGTTCCTAAACTGACTGATATGATGACTATTCATGAACTGAAAGAAAAAGGGATTATATTGAGTGATTTCGAAATCCCTAATTATGATATAAATCTTTTGATTGGATCCGATGTGGCAGGAATGTTGTTAACTGGTCATTCTGTGAAGTTAGAATCAAGTCTAGTTGCTATTGAAACCCGGCTGGGGTATATTGTTATTGGAAAGCAGAAATTAAATGATAATTATGATGTAAATAATGACTCTGTTTTATGTGCTTTATCTTTGCATGCTAATAATTTATCTGTTAGTGAATTTTGGAATCTAGAAAATCTTGGTATATTAGATCCTTCTGAAAACAGAAACATAAATATTGTACACTCTGAGTTATTAAAAGATTTTCAAGAGGGTTTGGAAATACTCCCTTCTGGTAGATACCAGTTAGGTTTGCCTTTTAAAACAGATACTTCAAGTTTGCCCGATAACAAGGAACTAACTTGGAATAGACACCAAAAAATGTGTAAACGATCAAAAGATAAAAAATTAACAAAGGATTACGAAATGGTGTTTAAGGAATGGGAGTGTCTTGATATAATTGAAAGGGTACCCCAAAATGAAATTATAAGCGACAGGCAGTGTCACTATTTACCACATAGGCCTATAGTCAAAAACGAAAGCACTACTACAAAATTAAGACCAGTCTTTGATGCTTCTAGTGGCAAGCCATCCTTGAATGAACTTTTATATAAAGGGCCAAATCTCATTGAATTAATCCCAGACCTGATTGACCAATTTCGTTCATATCCCATTGCCCTGTCTGCAGATATCGAAAAGGCTTTTTTGCAATTGTCTATTGCTCCAAGCTATAGACACTTTTTACGCATTTTTTATCCGTGCGAAGATGAAATGGTCATTTATAGACACTGTAGAGTAGTTTTTGGGGTTACTTCCAGCCCTTTTCTCTTAGCAGCATCCATCGCCCATTTGCTAAACAACACCTTTGTAGAAAACAACGAAATAATTGAAAAATTAAGAATATCATTTTACGTAGACAATTGCCTTTCTGGTGTTTTTAATATCAAAGAACGAGAGAAATTTATTTTAACAGCTATAGAAGTACTTTCACGTGGATGTTTCAACTTGCGAGGGTGGGAGAGCAATGTCAAGTGTAAATACATTACGAAAAGTTCTGGCACCACCAATGTTTTGGGAATTTTATGAAATTTGGACCGTGATACTTTGAAATGTAACTGTGATATAAAGGTTGATCCTTTTGTTTTAGAAGTAGGTGGGAAAATAACTAAGAGAATAATTTTGGCTACGATTCAGAAGATTTTTGATCCCATTGGTTTATTGTCAGCGGCAATTTTACCCATAAAAATTAAATTGCAAGACATGTGGAAATTAAAACTATCCTGGGACTCTCCTTTACCCACTGAAGATCAGAATAGCTTTAAAAGATGGATTAATGATCTACATTTACTAAATAATGTTGAAATAGCCCACTATACAGAAATTAATGATTCGACACAAATGCATGTTTTCATGGATGCTAGCAAAGTAGCTTATGCCGCTTGTGTTTTTCTTAGAGCTATCACTTCCAATGATGTAAAAATTTGTCTTTTAAGAGCTAAATCACGAGTAGCTCCTTTAAAACCCATCACCATCCCAAGATTGGAGTTATTATCCTGCGCCATTGGAATAAGATTAGCTCATTCGATCAAAACAGCCCTCCAACGTATTTCTTGGAAATTCAACTGTCCAACCGCGAGTTGGTGGGGTGGTTTTTGGGAAAAACTAATTAGAGTGGTTAAAGATCTTCTTAAAAGTACCCTCGAAAAGGCTGTTTTTACATATGAAGAATTACTTACAGTACTCTCAGATTGTGAATCTGTTATAAATGCACGTCCACTCACATATCTTTCAGAGGACGTTGAAGATCTAAAGCCTATAACACCAGCCATGATCATGTTAAACGATCCCAAGATAAAGAGTGTAACCAAGATATTGATGAAGTTGAAGCCAAGCATTTTCGAAACAGAATTAAACATCGGGCCAAAGTAACTGAGCAGTTAAAGCTGCGCTTTCGAAAGGAATACCTTGGTCAACTTATACAGCGTCTAAACAGAAGGTGTTCAACTCCAAAAATACAAGTTGGAGAAATCGTGTTAATCGGAGACGACAATAAAAAACGTTTGAACTGGCTTCTTGCTGAAGTCATGCAGTTAATTCATGGCAAAGATGATATCGTCAGAACTGTGAAATTGAAAACACAATCAGGTGTTTTAGTGCGACTTATACAGAGGATTTTTCCCCTCGAGATTTCAACAACTACTGATAAAGATGTCCCAACTACATCAAGTATGAGAAGTGATTCCTTTTCATATGCAGAAGGAAATGATTTGTCACCGGTATCAGAAAATGACATTTCCAGTGATTCTCTAAGAATAATTTTGCTCAGTGATGATAAGGACCAAAACAACCTGAACTGGACGATTAGTGAAAATTCCTAAAAAACTAAATCTGTAATCTTAAAATTGTAACTAACTTTTTTCTTTTTCATTTAGGTTTTGTTTTCTCCCGAAACAAAAGGTGGGAGAATATGTAACAACCAATCGCCAGAGAAGCGAGTGAACTCACCCATGTGACTGCTTGCGTTATTGTGTAACCTAAAACCTTTTTTTTAAGTATGCATCCGGCACTCGCCGAGCAATGTTTTGATTTAGTTAAAAAATAAATATTTGAACTTCTGTTTTTCAAAGTCATTATTGATAATTTCTGTCTTCAATTTAAATATCGCGTAGATATTTCGGCCCATAATTTTACTATGTTACGTTGAAAAGAATTCCATTTTTATACTTGATCGAGAAATCGAATTCGGAATTATTCAAATAAAAACGAAACGTAACAGAGGTACATTAAAACATCACATTTAAAAAGTAACAATAAAAATTGTTAAAAAATCAGTTAATTTTTACAGAGTAAAAATTTTAAGAATTTCATAGATTTGCAATTTAATTTAAGAAAAACAATTTTAATTAAATATATAATATGTAATAATAATACTCTTGTGTCACTCAGTTTAGTTCATACCTGATACAAATGTTCAGATTTTTTCCAGAACACACTGTACATAATCCATGTTACTACGCTTCCATTATTTAAGAAATTATCAAAAATCCTAATATTCTAAGGTTGAACAGTGCGAAGGAATGTAAACTGTTGAGACATGAAATCTGATACTTTTCAAGTAAATCTGAATACAATTTCACATGCAACACAAAACATTGTTCACTTGTATTTTAAACCAGTACTTGTTTTACACATTTTATTATTGAATCTTTCGAGAATGAAGGAATAAATAAATAAATAAAAAAAAACTGTTATTTAATAATACGACTGAAATATAGAAATAGGAATTTCAATCATCACCCAAGAGATGCATTGACACCAACTGTTTTAGAACTGTAAACAAAATTAAGCTGAAATTAAAAATATATCAAAGGATCCAATCTATAATCATTAATTTGAATTTAGCAGTAAGTATAGACATCCTGGAACCAGGGGGTATGCGTACCCCTCTGGGGCTTGAGCTAGCCACCAGGCGCGTAGGCAGGTGGTGGATAGCCGAAAGTCCTGTAGGAATAACAGGATAGCCTCGAATATTGAATAAGAGGCCGCGAACCAGCTCCCGTAAACCCTGGTGTTATGCGTTCCGTGCCTAGGGCTAATTGGCACCGCGGTATTGGTGTCTTAACGGAGCCTCTAGTTGCCTGGCGAACTTCTAGAGTATTTTGCCTTGCCCAGTAACTCAGGCAATGCTGGGTGGACTTATATTACCTGAGCTTTTTAATTGTTATCTTGTGGCTGAAAAGACACAAGTAATAACAAACCTTTCTGCATTTGCAGGTGAAGCCTCTGAAGTAGACCTTCCTGAAAAAGACAAGGGAACTCAGAGGCACTCTTGTAAAGGGGCAGTTATAAATCCTTCGCTTGAGGTAGAAATGACCTCTAAACCATCTTCTTCTGGTGAAAGTCGGGAAGCTATCTCTAGCATGTCTGACTTTCTGACCAGATGGGACTGTTTCAGCAAGACCTTATCTGCTGGAAATGTCATGCGCAAGGGGAACGGCAGAGCATATCATTTATGAATGTGAGGCTCTTGCTCTCCCTAGATTAACTTCTTTAGGCGTCATCCATACTAGAGAGTTACACCTAGACTCCATTAAAGGGTTATCGGACTTTATTAATAAAGTGGGTGACCCGAGCAAATGGAACTAGGAAGCATTGGGTTTGGAGTTAATGGTACAAAATGCTGATAAAAGCAGAGGTGCCCAATGACATACAAACCCAATTCTAAGAAGAAGAAGAAGTATAGACATATTTTTTAAACTAAGCAAACTCCAAAAATTGCGCACATTTGATTTGATTAAAAAATACAGTTCAATAGAATTCATACAATTAATCAGAAGTATTTTTGTAACATCTCTATGCACAAATTACTAACTTATTTCTACCACATTTTCTTTATTTTGCATGTTTCTCGTATGCATATCACTTTTTTTAGTCTGATTTATCAGTAACTGTTAAGATAGCTTTTATATACTTTGAGAATTTCTATACTAATTCATACAATTGTATAATTGCATTATATACTGTGCATCAGAACAAAAATATTTTATTGTCATACGAAGCTTTGAGAGTGAATTTTACAATTTACCAAAATTTTTTAACAAGCAGAATTGAAGAAAAAGTAAAGTCTCCAAAAAGTTTGTATTATTTGCCAAGAATGTTCATTAGAATTTTTTTCTTCCTTACAATCTTTTATAAAATAAATTCCTGGCTAATTTATAACTACTGATTTTCAGCAATGTACAAATCTTAAAACTTATTATTCTTAAAAAATCAATTTATGCAAGTTAGTTTTGAGAACCTATTTTATGTACGAGGACAATACATAAAAAATTCGATGAACAGATTAGAAATTAAAGGGGCCTGGTAGCATATAATGATTAGGGCATCAGTGGTATAGTGAGCATAATTGGTGCCCGGGTATGATACCTTTTTTGGCGCCCCCTTGAAAAAAATACAAATAATACAATATAAATATGGGAATAAAATATATTAAGTAATAAGAGTATACTATAATATAACTATATATGATACATTATAATAAATAGAATATACTTGTAATAAGAATACAATATAAATAATAACCAACTATATTGTACTTACTATAAAATAATTGAAAATATATTAAAATCTCAGGGTAAGCTTTAAATTTGAAACAAAATTCAATTCCAATTAAAAAAATAGCACTTACAATGGATTCAGAAGAGTAAAAAAATAATCGAATTTAGGTGATTTAGGATTAAAATTATAAAAAGATATTATTTATTTTATATACTAAAAAAACTATTTCAAAAAACACAGAAAACATTTTTAAATATGAAATAATTCATTACATATTATAGATATAAGTAGATGTATAATTATTTGTAATCTAATATAATTCACTATTCACATTTTTCTTGCCTTAGCTGAAGCGAATTGATCAATTACTTTATCAAAGTTAATTGTTTCAAATTTTTCTTTTTCGATACTTAAAATTGTTAAATCACTTAGACGGTTTTGACTCATGGTGGATCATAAATACGCCAAAATTAATTTAAATTTGCCGAATGAACGTTCACAGCTTGCAATTGATATGGTTCTATCCTAGGGCAAGGTCAACTCAAACTTTCATCCTTTCAGTGGGTCGATAAACTGAGTACCAATCATGCTTAGGAACTAAACACCAGGGACTTCGCTTTGGGCTGACCACTTAAAGGGGACATATGTTTTGCAGCCCAAGACCCTCGGTTAGGCAAATAGATGAAGGCCTTGAACTGATATTACAATTTTAGTTGAGATAATTATTTATTTATCCATAATTTTTAACTTTTAAGAAAATTGATTTTCATGATTTAACATTTCCATAACATTGTCTTAAAAAATTTTAAGGGTATTTTTTCTTGCTTGAAGCAATTAAAATTTTTTATTTCTTTTTAACTGTGCATTATCTTATTTATGAAAAACTAAAAAAATTGTTGAACATATGCTTTATCTTAATTTAACAAATTTTCAAAAATTCTATAATACCAATTTTACAAACTTTAGCTATTAATTGGGAAAAAAAAAATAATTGGGTAAGACTTTACACTCCTAGTTTAGAATCAACACACTTGATTTTTCACAATGATACCTTTATAAACATTTCATTTACCACAGATTAAACTGAAAATTTTATTTCATTTATTTATCTCAGAAAAATTTCAGTGAAAAACAACTTTAACTTTATCGGAAATTTTGCATTTAAAATAGCCTTTTAAGTTATATCATTCAGACTGTTAATGTAAACCAAAATTATTTTTATTGTAAAAAACTTAAATCACAAAATGTAATATTGATAATTTATAAATATTTCATTTTTATATCATAAAACCAATTTTTCTGATACCAAAACTAGAAGACAATTGTTAATAAGTCTTCATCTCATTTCAGTGTAGATAACTAAATTATACCATAGCATTATCAATGCAAAATGCAGATGAGCAAAGGAATGCTAATACAGACAACAAAAATATTTTGCAAATTTCTTAAATCAAAACACACATAAATTCAATTAAAATTATTATATTTTATATAATCAGAAATTTTTAGCCAAACAATATATATTATATTATTATTAAAAATTTTTTTCTCCAAACAAATGCCCTCTATATTGTTCTTTCAAATTTTTCATTGATTCAAATTATCAAGAAGTGCTGAAATAAAAAATATATTTTAGCTGTTATATCGCCTAATTTTATTTAAAGAAATTTTCTTGATCAGTTATCATAGTAGTGAACATTTTCTTCGTAGTTTTAAGGCATTAAATAAAACTGTTTTTTTAAGATTTTAAAATATATTTTATTAAGAATCATTTTGGAAGTGCTGTTCATGAAATTAATAATATTTCAGTTATATGAAATTTTCTTATTTGCGAATAATTTTTTATTACATTATAGTCAAAATAAGATTAAATTTTCACATTTTTTTATCATAAAAGGAAATTAAAAATTTTAACTAAATACTTACTTTTTGTTAAATAAAGTGATTTAATCTCTTATGAGAAATTAAAAATAGGAACTCCAATAATATTTCAAAACACTAATAAAATTTGGCCAAAAAAATTTTACGTTTTGAATTTTTGAACATTTATCACATCCAGAGGGGTCCAGTGCAAATATTCATTGACAGGTTTTTATTTTTATTTTGAGTAAAACAAACTTATTTGCTTTATTAATATTATTGTTATCATTTTTTTAGTATATAACTCGACTTAGAAAATCAGTATAACAGTTAGTACTCATAAAGGGCACTGTTAATCTTGTGTATTCACAAAATTAAATAAATGTATTTCATGAGTTTACTATTCTGTAATCTGCCGGAGTTAATAGAGCCAAAAATTACCATATCACATTAACACAAATAATTTGGTAAATAACTTTAAACTAAAATGAAAACCTCTTATATGCATAAAAATGGAATTGACCAATCTAATATTCCAGAAACTTTATAATAAAAAATTAAGATATTTTCGCTATTTACACTCTTACAAGATTTGTAGTACAAAACAATAGTACCACAAACTTTGAGCAAAGTATGAAACTTAAAAAGAAAAGGATTAAAAGCGATAATCTAACTGATTAAGAAATGAAAATCGAAAGCATAAATAATGAACACAATTGTTAAAAGGAACTAAACCATGCAAAATGATTATTAATAAGGAAATATAAGACTAAGAGTTTCGTTTAAGGCAAGCTCCAGCAGCTCTTCCTCATTTTTCATCAACAACCTCTTCTCTTTTCCAAATTTCTTTCTTCCTGGCACTTTTGTTTCCTGGGCTTGACACAATAATTATAAAATACAAAATTTATCTCTCTGAATAAAATTGATATTATAATAAAACTAAGATTGAAACTTTCTGAAAAATTTTGTTTTTGAAATGATTTGGTGCCTTTCTGTAAGCTGCGCTTGGCGTATGATAGCCCTCTTTGCCCCCCCCCATCGTTACGCCTCTGTAGGACATCTGTCTTCCATTTGGAAGGGCGGGGTTTGATTCCCAAAGCTCTACCGAGAACATGCGATATACGTTCTTGTTAAATCTGTGGAATCGAAAGTCCTGTGGTCGATCGTTGAGCAGTTACCATGAGTGCAATGGTCTGTAGAAAATTTCCTCCTCTTCTAGATCAATGTCAAAATTGAGGGAGTGGTTCATATGGTAGTGGCATCTATCAGAGGAGTTTACTGCAAAGTCGTAATTTTAACTTCGTGGTGCTCTGGTTAAAGGAAAGACAAACCCTACAAACTTAAATTCACAGAGCCAACGGTAAAGAATAATAAAGAAAACTACTATTCTAGAGACTAAGAATGTAACATATTTAACAAGATTTAATTTACTTTTTTAGTAATTAATTATTCATCTGGTCAGTATATACGTATAATAGATCTAATCATTTAAAATAAATTTTATAATCGAGCATATTTAAATAGAAAAATCTATTAAGAAAGTTAAAATAGTTTCATATGTTTTCTATTTAGCAGTGTATAAATTTTAATAAGAATGATAAATCTTATTAAAATTTATACACTGCTAAACAGCTCGCTGGAAAGTTATCTAAAACAGTAATTTCTTTGCAAAATAATTCACTAATTTTTGTTTTAATTTAACTTGAATAATCACTTGAATTTTGGCTGATAATTCTTACATTTTTAATAAAAAAATCCTCATGTTGAAAAGTTGCATTTACATTGTTATATTTATCAACAAAATATAAGAAACTTCTATTTAAACAATGAACTAAGAAATTTAAAATTATTGAAATTTTAATTAAGGCTTATGATTGCAGTAAAACAGATCAGAAACTTTTCACATCTTATACATAAAAATATCAGAAATAATTTTAAAAATAAACTGTAATGTTCAAGTCCAGTTGATGAATTTACATATATCTATGTAACAATAACATATTAAATTACACGAAAAATGTGAAAATGTCATTTATTTACTCTTTTATAACAATTCTTTCTTGTGATGAGTTAGTGAAATGATATCCATACAAAGGATAAAATGTCATTAATTACATATTCAGAAACAAGGTTCCTTTTTCAACTGTTCAGAAAATGGTAAAATGTACTGAGATAAAATGTACATGAGAGAGACAGAGGTAAAATGTACATGAGATAAATGAACAGAAGAAAAAAATCACCCACATTTTGTTTGTCATTTCATACAAGATAACTGAACATCTAAAAGCTTCATTTTCTTTTCATATTCTTGTCTTGCAAACATAAGCTCTTGTTCTACAGCTCTCAATTTAGCGTCTCTCTCTATTTCCATAGCATTGATTTTACTTTCATGCTGTTGCTGCATTAGTTTAAGCCTTACTTCTTCTACTTCTCTTTGATGTGCCTCTCTTTGTAATCGTAGTTCACACTCTCTTTGTTTTTCTGCACGTTTATAGTTAGCTCTTTCTACCGTTAACTGTAACATGGTATCATTTTGAATTTTGAGATTTTCTACTCTCTTGTCATGGTATCTTTCCACTAATTTATCAATTAGATTAGTGAGAGCTTGATGAGCAGCATCCATTGGAGATTCAGTGAAAAAAGTGAATTGGTCATCGGAAAGAACCTTAAAAAATTAATAATAAAAAATGAGGATAAAGTATAATTTTAATTTAGAAGCTATGTATTAAAAATATAAAAACATTTTAAAATAAACTTTACAATCAAATAATAATATAAATATAGCATAAGTTAAAATATAAGTTATGAAATTACTTTTTGAGAATACAATTAGACTTTAAGGCAATCAAAAGGTTTAAAGACAAAGAATATTTACAGATCATGCGCTGAAGCAATTTTATTTAAATAAATTAATTTCAGCCAGTTATTCATTTATTTAGAATTTTTTAACAGAATTCAGAAAGCTTATTAACAGATATACTGAGATACATTTTTAAATACGTTCAGAAAACCAGAATACAAATACAAGATACTTCTAAATGCACAGTATTTGTAACAAGATATGAGCTGACATAACATAATAAGTGGTGATGTAAAGACCTACAGAACTAAATTTGAAAAAGAGCAATATTTAGCCAGCCACAATATATTGTAACATATATCAAACTTTGGATCAGTTGGATTTCATAACACAGCATGTTACTGATGATATTAAACATTTAGAAATGGAGATAGGAATAGTTAGGATTGAAGAACTCTATTTAATATCAGCAAACAATCTTTCTATTGTTTATCTTGACATAGCATAGCTCCAAAACAATTATCAAACTATTGCTTGCTTGAATGGTATTTTTTTTCATTAGCATCGATGCTTTGTTAACACATGAAACTAAGATTTTCTATGCTTGAAAATAGCAAAAGGATCATCACTGAAACCACTATAAATTTAGAAATAAATAGCAAATGCTTATGAACTCTAACACAAGTCATTTGAAGATCAGTAAATCCAAAAAATCATGATTTGTGAAAATTGTTTATATATATATAATCATCATACAGCCTTATTGAACAACATTTAAAGAGAATAATTTGAATGTTTTTCATGGAGGTATACACACAAAATATAATTACAAAAAATTCCTTTTACAAAAAAACAAGATTATTTCTAATGAAAAAGAGAAATATATAAGAAATTTATTAATAAAATTTAAAAGTTGAGATAATTAGCACAATCAGAAGAGCAAAGGAATTCTAACTGATTTTAAAATTAAATATTAATTTTTAGTATAGAATTTTCAAACATAGAAAAATGCTTTTTATACTATCATTTACAATATTTTTTCATTTTTGTGATAAAATGTTTCAAACGGTTTAGAACACTAAATATAGGTGAACATATTTTAAATAAATAATCCAATAGATGATATATTATCAATAAGATAATTTGGCATGTAAAATGAATTGAAACTTCATCTATAATCAATGACATGCGACAATGTGTAATAAATACCACTAGAATAAGCTTTAAAGTGAAAAATGTAGACAAAATGAAAATAAACTTTTGAAAAAAATCAAAATAAATACACAATTTTTTAATTTTTCTTGCATTAAAATAAAACTTGAACAAATATACTTGAAATTTACATTTTTAATGTACAACGAGTTCCTGTAAATTGTAATAGATAAAATAATTTATTAACTATTTATTTAAATTTTTTAAAGCAAGCATTATTTTATAAAAATTTTTTAAATTATCATTTATTTTAGTGTTTCTCAATTGGTGGTTTGTAAGATATATTTACTAGTCCGTGAAATATTCAGCTATCAGTCCAAAATTCAAAGTGCCATCGGCCGATGCTTTGATGCTTTCAAAAAGAAATCGAAACTCTGGAACAAATGGGCAGAAGTAAACACTTTTAATGTGTTTACTTGTTTCTTTGATTACATTAATGCTAATGACATGGATCAGAAGAGAGTTACCAGCATCATTTTGGAGCATTTAAAAGAACTTTCTATGGCTTTTGATCAGTATTATCCACCCAGAAGATGTGTGCACAAGTAATTTATGGATAATTAATCCATTTATTGATAATTATAATAACAATTTTACTACAGTTTAAGAAACAGAACTTATTAAACTACTTTCAAATCTAGGACTTAAATCACAGTTCAGTTCAGTAAATATATATCAGTTCTGGAAAAGACTGCAACTGAATACCCCAATCTTCATGCAAAGGGGTTGAAGATTTTATTGTCTTTTTCTCAACTCATTTGTGTGAAACTACATTTTTGGCTATGACTGTTATTTAGATGAAACATTGAAATTGATTTGCTCACGCCTGCTTTACGTATTGCTGTAACTGATTTAAATCTTAAGATTGACAATTTATCAGCAACAGAGACCAGCAGTAATCTCATTGATTTTAGTTTTTATTTGCTTCGATTTGGATTTTTTTCTTATTTTATGCTGTTTACATTTTGATTCATTGTTGTTTTCACTAAAATATTAGTTTTAAGTTATGATAATTTTATTCTCAATGCAATATTTGAAGTAAGTTGAATTTACATATGTAAATTATAATAAATAAAATGCATTACAAATTATTTTTGTCTTCATGATTTATTTTCAGTGAAAAAATTTTGTCAATGAGTCAAATTATTAAACTAAGCAATCTGTGGGAACGTACCGAAATATTTTACTGGTCCTTGGAGTAAATCCAGCTGAGAAACACTGATTTATTTTACAGTGCATAGTGTTATTAAAAAATTAATAAATTAAAAGTAAATAAAAATCAGAATTCTTCAAAAAAAAGTAAATTTTAAATCATTCACATTTTAAAATTACAAATGGTTTCTTACTTTTACAGATCAGATTGCTTCTGTAATTAATAATCCATTTAAAGTTTGAATGGTTTAATTGGATAAATTAAATTTAAAAATATGTAAAAAGTTAAATAATTGATAATGAAATTCATACATGTTCCATTGTAGGCTGAGTAGATTGTCCATTTAATGGAACATTGAATGAAACATTCTTCATTTCAGATTTCTCACTTTTTTTTGGCTCATCATCATCATCAATATCATCTAAAGTAAAAAAAGAAGAAAATAATGAGAAATGCAGAAAATAAATTAATAATTTAAAGCATTTCATAATGTGAAATAATTAAGCAGATTATTGAAATTCTAATTTTACATGCTAAATAAACCCCTTTTAGTACAAATATCCAAAATTAATACATTTGAAAGGAAAAACCAGATATGCAACATAATTTAATTAAAATACTCTGGATTTGCCATTTATCAAAAATAAAAAGTGGTATGCTGGTTAAAATATGATAATTGTATTAATAACTAACAAAAGAATAAAAACTCATAAGAACTATGTCAAATGCCTACTATGAATTGTTATCACCATTAAAGCAATGAATGGTGTTGCATGATTTTATGGATTCATTTTTCATTCATTTATTTTGCAGAGTACAAACAACAAAATCAATGCTCAGTCATCTACAGTATTTAAAAGATAATTGATTGATCTCAACAATCATGATTTACATCACAAATAAGATAATGATTATTATTCAGTGAAGAGACATTTGCTCTTCATATGAACAACAAAATTTTAGTATATCACATTTTATTTCTAAGATCTTACTCCAATTTTAATGCTTCATGATTTATTCAATGAACTTATGAAATGTTAATTTGACAGTTTAACATATCATTATATATACGTAACTAAAATTTCATATAATTTAATAATTGAACATAACTTACCAGATCCAGATAGATTTTTTAGATGCTTTTTAGTTTTTTGATGGGTTTCAAGGATACCTTTATGAGCTTTTATTTTTTTATTGCAAGCTCTACATATAGCAAATCTAGCATCATCTGGGTCTTCTTCTACCCATGCTAAATAACAATAAAAATATATGCATATATATATCAATCACTTATATGTAAGTTTTTTGAACAAAATAATAAAATGAATGATATAAAAACAATAGCACATATTTCAAGAAAAAAAAAGAAAGTTTTAACAAACGTGTAGAAAACACTCATTGGCATTTTATATTCTTAATTACTAATATTAATTTTTTAAATTAATTTTCAATTCCTTATAAAGGAAATCTTGAAGTACACCTTATGAAGTATGACCATTTAGCTTTTAAGCATTAAATATTTTAAATGATGACACAAATGGAATTTTAGTATCTTTTAAATAAGAGTTATAAATATCAAAATTAATTGTTTTAAGAAAATCAGGTGAATTTTATAATACAAATGAATTAATATTAGAAAAAAATCAATCTGTAAAATGTAATGTAAAAGCAAATAGATAGAAATACTTTTCTATGAAAAAAATTCTGAATCATGAAAGTAATACTTATTAAATTTAACATTATTAAATTTTTTAATACAAAATTAAATATGTTTTCAAACTACATATTTACATTTAACACTTCATTTTATGACAAAAATTATAAAAATGATATTTGTAAAAATCAGAGATAAACAAAGACAATAAAAAAGCAGTTTTGATTGCTCACATCAAAAGTAAAAATAGAGAAATAATTTAAAAAGCTTAATAAACTTTATTTTACATATTATCAGACATTAATTTGCTACTAAATAAACACTGGTAATTGAAAATTAAATTTTTTCTACTTAGTATTCAAGCGAAATACTTAATTTGTTGGAATAGTCAAATCGTTAAAATTTTGTTTGTCACAGCAATTAACACAAATGAAGAAATATTAATTAAAGCAAGATTAGAATTATCAAAAATATCAGTTTTATTTAGGCAATTCTATTGTTTGAATCATAATTTGCTTTTGAAATTTTTAATAAACACTTCCCATTTATAATTGAATTTAAACAAAACTTAAGCAAATTTTGTGTTTTTATTAAATTTTATTATTTACTTTTCATTATTTCCTTTTTTAGCACAGATCCAGCATGCCAAATTCTGAATATTTTTGGCGAAGAAGAAATGTTGCCAAGATAATGAATTGGGACATCTTGCGATAATGTAAATATTAGGGCTATTTTCTACAGAATTCTTATACGTCTCCCATCTCTATGACATAATGTAAACTAGGTTGCCACATAAATAAAAAAATCCAGCAAAGAAATAATTATCAAACTCAGAATTTGGCATGCTGGATTATATAGCATCTGTGACCCCTTTTAATGTCAATGGTATTTTTTGTATAGCATTGTTTAAAATTGTAAGGGATTTTTATATCAAATTTTATTTTTAATTTGTCAAGAAACAAATTAGTTTTAAATAAAGATGAATGGAGTGATTGAAATATATGGAGAAAAAGGATTAAATTACAGAAAAATTTAGAATATTTAGTTAACAAATGTCAACATTTTATTATTAATAAATTATGTGAGGAAAAAATTTCTTTTACTACATTCTTAAAAATTAGCTGGAATTTAAAATAAAGGCTTAAAATTCAAGTCAATATGTTTTCTTTGTTCTTGTATGAGATTTCTATTTTGATCTTCTAAATATTTTTTTTTAATTATAGTTGCCTTTATAATAATAAATTTTAATTCATTACTTAAAATCAGTATTTATGGTTGATTATTTTTATCTCTAATCCATTGATTTTCTTAGTTTTATCTTTAATACAAATCTTAAAAAATTGTTACCTATGAAAAATTTTATTGACCAGTGAAAAAAATGCTAATATTATTTCTTGTCAACAATTAAAAATTATGTCAAATACATGGTCATTTCTTAATCAGTCTCAGTTCTCATACTTTCCTGCTCTTTTTTACACATAAAATGATAAACACTTAAGACATACTTATTATAATCCTGAATCCAATTGTTTGTACTGCCAGGGAGTGAGAAAGAGTATGATATTTTTAAGTTTTCCAATTAAACAGTTTTTCAGCTGTTAAAACATAGAATATGTTTACATTTATGGTTACTTTAATAAACAAACTGGGCTAAATTCTATATGTATTAGTGCCAAACCTGTAAATTTCTGCATCAGAATGGGCTTTTGGAATTTACGACGTAACAATGCTTGAAACTTTTGTTTGCTTGACGAATGCTTGAAACTTTTGTTTGAAGTTGTCATATCGAAAAATGAAGTTTTATTTTTGGTAACTAAAATTCATACAGTTGAATTTTTGTATTTGTGTGAAGCTAGTGTATGTTGATAGATTGAATTTGCATCTTTTTGAAATTTGAATCGTTAGTATTGTTTGAGTGTGGCAAATGATTTTTCTACGAATGATGATTAGGTAAGTATTATTACTTAATATGTTATTTGATTAAAATTGCAGCTGTCTATAATTATTTATGTAATTTATTAAGTATAATGCAGAAATTTTTGACATATATTTATTTAAGTTTATTGTGAATTTTAATTCTTGATAATTAGAATTTAGAGTTTTCATAAAAATATGTTATTGCTTTAGCTTTATTGTGTGGTTGTCTCCAGTGCTATATTGTGTTTATATGGATGTTTTTTTAAGTTTCATGCCACCGTCCAGTGATTGAAATCCGAGGTTTCATAAATATGTTATTCACATTTTTGATTTAGATTTATAGCAGCTTGTATCCTTTTAGTTAATAAAAAGAAAATATTTAAAATATTGTGTACTATTCCATTATAACCTTGTAGTCAATTATTAAACTGATTGCTAAGCAATTTCTGTCACAAACTTTTGCATTTAAATTAGGTTTGTCAATAAATGCTAATTATTTAATTTATAAATTGAAAATAGAATGTTTGTACTATTTTCTAGTTGTTTTTAAAAATGTAAATCTTTTAAAACAATACATAATGGAAATATTTGGGTAATAATTGCAATTTTTTCCTTCCTGTTATGATGATTATCGTATGGGATTATAATGGAATTGTACCAAAAATTGATTATGTATATTTTATTGACAGTGTAAGAAGAGCAGTATTGATAGTTAGAATCATTTAATATTTGCTTTAAAATATATAAAGATATATATTTTAAAATAGTCTCTGTAAAATTAGTATTCAATTTTGGAATTTATCTGTAGAAAGTAAATATAATGAACTATTTGAAATCAAAAATAAATGCAAGACTGATAATCAAAGTTTATACCTCAAAGTTTGTGCAATCAAATTTGGAAACCAAATAATATACAAAGTGACATAATCTGGCAAAATAATTGTGTAATACTCAGATGGATAGTTAAAAATTGTATTTTTACAATACAATTATAAAAGCTTTCCAACAGTTTTGGTGACTAACAAATCACAAAATTTAAATCATAATATTAAGTATAGCATAAAATGCTAGCAAATTTTATTTTATGATTCAATTAAATTTACTTCGAATATTATTATTACGAAAATTCGGATAAGATTTGATGTCTGTTTAAATTATATATAAGACATGTAAATATAAACTTAATTTCAATCTAGGTCTTTATGTCTTGAAAACTAATTATAATATTTAATTTGAAATCTTACAAAAATAAAAAAATTTTTTTTCAAGACATACGGAACAATTCGATCCATTCTTTTTTAAATACTCTGTTTTCATAATATAGCTTCCATTTCCCATGAGACCGTTTAAGTTTTTTTGCTTTCAGAGTCAATTTCTCATGAGCTTCATAATCAGAATCATTATCATCATCCACATCCGACATTCGATTTTCATCAGTTTCACTTCCTTCGTCTGCCATAGTAGAAATACTATTTATAATTCCCTTACACTTACGTTAACAACCAAATAAATTTAACAGAACATAAAATTACAGAAAATAAGAAAATAATAAACATGTAAATTATAAATTGATTACGATGAAGTACTGTGACGGTAATCGATTGCTTCTTAAAAAAATCATGAAAATGTGCTTAGAATCAACACAGATACAAACAATATATAAATATAAAAATATTTAATTGAGAAAATAATTACATTTTAATCAAACAAATTACTATACACTTCTATTACACACTTTTATGAATGCTTACAAATATTACGAAATCATTTGTTAACGGTTAACCTACATTTCGCTCTAACCGTCCTTGTCATTCATTTCAAAACATATGATGTAAATTGTATGTTGTGTATCTTACTCATCAATTTAAATTTAACGTCGATGAATAACATGGGTTGAATTACTATTCAGAACATATAATGATTATTTATAAAACTAGTTACATCACAATGTTTCGTGCAGTTTTCATCTTTTCTATCTTATTTCTTATTTGTACATGCAATATTGTACATGGATCTCAAAAAATTTCATCCGGGGAAACGAAAACCCCGCAAAAATTTGCAGAGTCTGATAAGAAAACCTTAAATGAAATATTTGCAAGTGAAAATAGTGTTACTACATTAAATAGGTGATATACTCATTTCTGATTCACAAATCATTTTATTTTATTAATTACAATGTTCTGCAAATTACGTAAAAAAACATTTCGTTGCAAGAAAAATAATTTTTAATACTCAGATAATTTAATTTATTGTAATTCTTCAAACTACCATTATTATAAATGTAAAATAAAATAAATTTCGTAATTGATTTAATGTCATTACATATTTCTTTATAGTTTTTCAGAATCATTAGATCGGGTATTTTTCTAGCTTAAAAACACTGGAATAGTTAACTGACTAAAACTTCTCTGAATATATGTGTTTTTATGTTATTTTGTGATTTTCAATAGCACTGGAATGAATTGACTGTCTAAACATTTTCAGAATATATGTGTTTCTCTGTTATTTTGTGATTTCTAATTAAGAAATATTTTTATTTCAGATGTGTTCTGATATTTCAACTGGTCTGTTTTTAGACCTATGGCAAAAACTTGTTTTAAAGCCATTATATAAAGACTAAATGTATTTCACTTTTATAAGAATAAAATTATAAGTATTTTTAAGAACACACAGAATTTCATTGATTACACAATTGTTGGCAGTACTGTATTTACTATACAGTTATTGCTCATAAGAAACTATAGTAGTTTAGGAGCATTATTAGCAAACAATGTTAAAAAAAATAGATAATGGAATTATATTTTACTTAAAATATTAGAAATATGAGAAAACTCAAAGAAAAACTAATAAAAACAGTTTAAATTTTCAGATATTTTTGCCATTAAGTAGAAATTATTCTGCTGTAGTCATAAATTATTCTATCTCTGTTTGGTAACATTACTGTAAGATTCATATAAAATATTTTCATATTTTTTCTATATCATCATTTTTAAAATAATTAAATTTTTTATATTAATAAATTATATATATTTTCTTGAAATAAATTAATGACTATACCTTCTCTCTGTTTATATTTGATTAAAAATGTAAGTATTGAACTTCCCCAAATAAAAATGTTGATGAATTTCATCCAATGTTGCATATGTTCCTATTTTTTATAATATTGTATCTTATTTATTAAAAGAATTACCAAGCAAAGTGTCAATACAATTCTATGTTTAATCTAGATTTTATTAAATTTATATTTAAACTTTAATTTGTTATTCAATATTAAAATCGTAAATATGAATTGATCATCATATAAGAGTAATAATGTTTGAGTTTTTTGACTCTGCTGTTTAACTCCTTAATTCATACTTAACATTCTTAATTCAACTCTGAACAAAAATGTGGCAGTCAAATAGAATAAGAATTTTATTTATCAGATTAAAAGTTATTATTCTTTAAATATTCATGGGAATCTATAAACTAAACTCAGAGGTATGACAGCCCATGTGGGCAAAGACCTACCGTGCCTATATTTGTTTTCATGACTGAGAGGCCCTGGGGTGTGAAGCATATATCCCGATTAGGTGGTCAGCCTAATGCAGTGTTTAATTCCCAAGCATACTTGGTACTCAGTATATTGACCCACTGAAGGGATGAAAGGCTGAAAGAAAATCTGTTGATATTTATTTAAAACATTTGTAAATTTTAACATAATTTATAATGTGTAAGAATAAATGCCATTAAAGTTTATTTAAGATTTTGAAATATCTCCATGATTGACAACCTATTACCTTAATACTAATATTGTGCAGCTAAATACTGTTATTACATAGTGCTTACAAATAATCATTTGAATTTATATCTATTATTTTTTTGACATTGCAATGTGTATATATTATTTTTTCCCCAGATTCAAACTTGAAACTACATGGAGAAACTGGCATTATTTTTGTTATTTAAAATTGCTTTTAATATAATCATAAAATTGCCAATTAATTTACACAAAAATTTATTTTATATGTTATTTCAAACATTTAAGCACTGTTAATAGCATAGTTAAGTACCCACATGGTATTCATAATTTACACTAATTAAATAAAGTCATAAAATAAGAGATATCAATAAAAAAAACCCAACTGGCTAGAAATATAATTTATATAAAAAAATATGGAATTACAAAAGAAAATTCTATCATTAGGTAAACCTAATTTGAGGACTTCGAAAACCTGTTCAGCTCATTTCTTCAGCATTATTTCACCACCCAGATCCATATCATAGGAGTATATATCACCTTTTCCAGTCTTAAAGCTCATAGGATTTTATTACTTCAACTTTGTGATTTTACACTCTCAAGGATTAAGTAGAATATCAGTCTTAAATAACGAGCAGAATGTTTCTTGTGGCGTGAAATTCAGGCTCTCACTTCTGTATTTTCTCTAATTGCTTCTACAATCTCCAACTCTCTTATGTCTTCAATCTTATTCCCTCACTCTCTCTGGAACAGTTTCCCCCCAGTCCTGTGTTAAGGCAGTCCGCTTCTTGCAAAAGGAAAAAAGGAGATTAATATGGGATAGTCTTATGGGAGAATGAAATATAAATAAAGGACTTCTATCTAGGAGGGGAGGGGATGGGCAATTTAGTTAATTAAAAAAAAATCCAGCCAGTGAATAAAAACTAAACTTTATTAAAATTCATTTGCTATCTGTTGTGAAGACAAATAAAAAAAATTTCATTTCTGTTAACGGCTCTTAACTAATATCTTAGCTATGTTTAGGTCTGATTAACAGAATAGTTATTATTATTATATATTTTGTTTTGTTTGAGAGCTTTTTAAAATTTAATTAGTGTTGTATCTATAAAAGTAGGTTATTATAAAAGTTTTATTAAAGTAGTATTTATAAAAGTAAGTTTCTCAATCATGAAATCTAATGACATAAAAGTTAATTCTTATTAGTCAATAATAAAATATAAGAACTTAATGATAATGTTTTCATAATCCTTCCCCCTGTTGGCCTAAGTGTCATATCGATAATAGGCAGAGATACTTAAAAATGTAACAGAATTGAGTAGAAAATAACAGAATGAAGAATATATATTTTTCTTAAACTTTAGTTGACATAATTTGTTTATCAAATTAATAATAAAAATTAAATTCTTTTAATATGAGAGAGGATGTTATAACTTCCTCTGATCCTAATAATTTATATTTTTTTATTCTAATTTTTTTATAGTACTTCAAATGTTCATCCAGAAACAGTTAATGAAACAGATGCAAACAACCAAACTTCCAGTTTGACAACATCTACTACAGCCTCCCTTGATGCAGTCCTTCCTCAAAAAGGTTCAGCTGAGGAAGAACATCATTCAAGCATGGCTATTTTCTTTGTCTTAATTGTTATGGGTAAGAAATTATTGGTCATAATTTAAAAATGAAGTATATATGTAAATTAAATTTTTTGGTATAAATTATGAAAGGCTCTAATAAGTTATCTATTATGATAGTCTTTCTAAATTATTATTATCAATTATATTTTATTTTATCAAACATATCTAAATTTGTAAACTATTATTTTTTGCAAGATTTATATAAAAGAAATTAATGCGGCAATACATTTTATGACATAATATATTGATTTTGTTATTATAATATAAATCATAAAAATTGGCATCGATTTTTTTACACTATATTTGTTTCAAAGTAAATCAGAAGAACTTCACATTAATTATCTACTTCATTAAAATGCTTAAACTAATGTATGATAATTTAATTTAGCATAATTTTAGTTTTTAAAATTGAATGTCCATGTTTTAGATTTAACTGCAATTTTCTATTCAACACTTTAAAAGGATACTTATTTAGGTTTTATATTTAGGCTTATTATGGGAGAATGAGACATCAGAAATAAAAATAAAATAAATATTAGATTGAATTTTTAAAAAATATTTTTGAATCACAATTATATTATCTTTTTTATATGTAATATATTTTATGCCTATAAAGTAGATTGCATTTTACAGTGGTTAGATTAATTTATGATAGTTAAAATGGGCACACACATTTCATATTTATTATAATTACTAGTAACATAATTAATAACATTAACTTAATTACAAGTAAATGGATTGTTAATCATTTTTATATGAATTTCAAATATATGTAACCCATTTTACTTCTTGTTGTTGTTGGCTTATCCTCTTTAAAGATCTGACATTTGTCTGATCAACTCCATTAAATTGTTGACAGTTAGAAAGTCAATGACTAGCAGGGGATTTGAGGATAAATCCTCCTGGGAAAGTCCGGCGCAATCGAGAATATGATTTGGTGAGGGTGGATGGTCACAGCATTTTTTACAAATGGAATAAATTTTTGTACCACGTTAAAATGATAAACATTTTAGATGTCCATTTGAGAATCTGGCCAAGGCAGTCTGAGATTTTTGGTCACATTTTGTTTCCAGAAGAGTTCCAGAGTAGCATTGGTGTGTTGGTGGAATTTGCCAGATTGAATGAAGTCTAGATTGTTCATTAGAGTAAAGTTCCTGATATGTAAGTGATGAACCAGTGGGCGTATCTTCCTCACTGCCCTCTTTAGCCAGTCGATCTGTGGTCTCATTGCCACTAATAAAAGGGATGGAATCCATTGGAGATGTACAACACGGTCTTGGGAGATCATTTTCAATTTCAGCAGAATAAGTAAACTTTTTTCATCCTCTATAGAGGACCAGTCACTGAGATATTGCAGTGCACTGCGGCTGTCTGACAAAATCCAAAGTTCTCCAAAATCACAATTGCCGCAAATGATAACAGCAAGTCCTACCTTAATCGCTATCAACTCACTTCTGAAGTCTGAACAAGTGTCAGGGTTACGTTGCTTTAGCATAATTTCAGACTATTTTACTTCTTATTGTACATATATGTTACAACTACAAAATTAGTTATATCTTTTTATGTGTTTATACAATAGAAAATAAAGATATATATCTTTAAATTTACAAAATGATCTATAGTGATTGGGATTTGTTCAGCTTTTATTATACTTAATCATCTATTTATTGTAAATCTATATTGATAAAATTTTATTTTGTTTTTATACTGTCTTACAAATTATGTAATTTTAAATTTTGTCTTATTTTAAGAAAAGTCTTTAGTTTATAAACTGTTTTTAAAAATTTTAAGTAATAATAATTTTATTTCTCCATAGCTCTTTGTATATTGCTCATACACTTGCTGATTCAAACTAATTTCCAATACTTGCCAGAGAGTGTATCAGTTGTCTTCTTGGGTAAATTTTGTCTATTTTAATTTTTATTTGATTTTTAATCTTGACTTATATTTATTATTAAAATTTATAATGCTTATATTTATTTAGAAGATGCAGTAAACTTCTGACTTTAAGTAAATGAAGAAATTTGTATGGAAGACTTTATATAATCAAAAATGCGTATTAAATCTGGTTGCCAAATATGTAGATTAAATCTAAATAGGTTGTAAATGAACTGAAATAAATAATATACCTAATGGAAGTCATAAAATAATTTCTATTTGCTTTCAATTTTGCATTTAAAAAAAGTTCATGTTTCTTTAGTTTTGAACAATATTTATATTTTTCAGACAGCTTGAGGAAAAAAATATGTCTATTTTGTCCTTGTTGTGTTTTGATAAAACTTGGTGGAAAATGTTTTTTCTTTTGAGATTACATATTATGGTTTTTAAAGATAACACCTGATGCTTGGTTAAATTGTCATTACTTAATGAGATGAGTGCTTCATATTTGAAGTGCACATTTAATCTAAATTATATTTTTACTTAGATAAAATTAACACTGGAGATTTTGTGTTAGGTTGACCACTTAATCTCGACATATACTTTGTACCTTAGAGATGGCAAAAGGAAAAGGAAGTGTAGAAATATTAATATATTCTGCAAAAAATAAATTTTTTTTCAGATTTAAATATTCTAAACTTCGTTTTTAAAATATTTTTCTTATTGAATGAAATTCATTCTCTTGCTGCATATCCCATGGTTTCCACGAGCATGTAAAAAGCAAAATTTGTGCAAGCCATGATTTTCGCTATGATGCATTTTTGTAGTCTAGTTAACTGTGCAATCAGCTTTTTCCCTGTTCATGATTTCATTCTAGCTTTTCTGTGATGTTTAATTGTTTATTTAGATGTTGACTAACAAATGGCATTAGTTCTTCACATTTCTGTGAAATATACAATAATTTGTAGTATTCTGTGTGTGTTTTCTAAAGCTCAAAGAGAGAGACATCTGGTTGAAAGCATTTTGCAAGTGATGTAACCTTTATTCCTGACAAGGTTAGCGGTCCTAACGGCTAGGCTGTAGGTTCTAATCCTGGTTCGGGCATGGATGTTTCTTTCTCTTTGTGTTTCTCTCCTTTTTATGAGATGATGTATGGATGTGGTCCATCCTATAAAAGAGTTTGTGTTGGTATGGTGTGTGTAATGTTATTCGCCTCCATGAATTAGGTTCACAAATGTCCACTTGGTAACAGTAAATGAGTAGCAATTTCCGGCCTTGTTGTGGCAAAGGTTTAGTCACTCATAAGCCTGTAAAATGTAATTGATAAAAAAAGTATTGCTGACAATATTTCTGGTACTGATAATAATTCTAATTCTGATTTCAACTATATTGAAGTATATAGCTATAGTGAAACTAATGAAGAATTTATCAGATTCCTGTGTGGAAAGTGATGAATCTGAAAATTTGAGATAACTCTTTGCCTTAAGCTTTGTTTTAAAATTTGTTTTTCCAAACATTATTTCGAATAAATGTATTGTAAGTATTTTGCATACATTCATTAGTATATCAAATTTTACCTTTGTATTTTATAAAATAAATCATATTTTATCCAAGGTTAATATTTAAAATTTTGCTTTTAAATCATTATTTTTCAATTTCAATAATCAGACAATATTTTTCTATGATTTAACTCTATATTGAGAAAAAAACCCTTTTTCGAAATAATTTTTGTATAGTTTAACTTCAAAATGCATGTAATTTTTTACGCTATTTTTACACACACACAATAGAGAGAGAGAGAGATAAAATTTTTTGTCCTAATAAAAATTTTTTTATTTCTTATCTACATTTTATTAGTTATTTAGAATAATAATTTTACAATTATGTTTTATTTAATACTGTTTATTCATAAAAAATCCCTGAATAAAAGTAAAATATTATATACTTTTATTCAGGAAATATATACTTTTATTCAGGTGAAAAAACTGCACCTCTTTTTTTCATATTGTTTTACCCATACATATGTAATATATAAATGTATTAACAATATGAAAAAAGAGGTGCAGTTTTTTTAAGCAATATTCAGTATGTTATATTTTTTTTATTCCTTAATATTTTTATTGCATTTTTTCCAAAATGATATTTTGATACATAGTACACTAATACATAATACTCTCCTAATATTGAAGTTTTTTTCTGCTTTGATTATTCTTTCCTATAGCAGTAATGCTAATAATTTTTCTTTTAAATCTACTTTATATCATACTGTTTAAATAATTCTTTTGCTATTTAAAATTGCTACTTAACTATTTCTTTATTTTTTTATTAGGTGCCTTAATTGGTTTGATTTTGAAACTGTTTTCCAATAATAATTTAGGAAACTGGCAGGTAAATATTAAGCTATAATTTTATTGCTAAAATGTTTGTGAGATGTTTATAGTTTTATTGGTTATATTTATTTTTGATAATAGATATTAATGATATATTTATATTTGATAAGATATATTAATGAATATATAAGAAATTGTACATATGTATAAAATGTGACTTTAAATGTATGTAAATAATTCTAGCTAACTCTTCCCATGTTTTTTTGGAAAATTCTAAATTTTAGATAATTGTCTTAAATTTTTTATTGGTAATATTCCCATTTTTGGAAATATTTCAAAACTAGTGATGAAAATCATTTTCAATATGATAAAAATCATCTATCATAAAAACTAAATTATTTTTATTTTGATTAAGAGGAAAAACCAAATCCATTTTCAAGTGTTTCAAAAGGTTTGTATTCCATTAAAGACAAGAATTTTCCTTTCTTTTTATTTTTATAGTAAAAGCTTTCAATTTTTATAAATTTTAAAGCTTAGTTTATATTTACTTTTGCTATCCTTCATTTTGTTTTTATATAAAATTAATATAAGTATTGTTAGCTACAAAAAATAAAGATCTATAGTATCTTGTACATAGGTTTTTGCTTTAATACTTACATTTTCCAAATTATTTGAACTTTATGTGCTGTGACTAGTATTTAATTTAAGCAATACCTATTTGGAAAACTATTAAAATGTGTGAATAATAATAGAATTAAATAGCCCCAAAGAGCTTATATTCATCAAGTACTAGAAATATTCAAAAGTATTAAAAATCATTTAAGAAAACAAAGGAATTTGTTTGTTGTATTAGAAAAAGAAAAATTATAAAACTGTTAAAAATTAATTTGTTACTTTTGCTGTATATGGAGAGGGTTAGGATATTTTTTCAAACAATAATGTTATAAATCACAATTAAAATGCACTCTTTTAAAATGTTTAATGCATTTCTAAATGCATTCAAGCTTTTCCTAACTGGCAAGTGCATTTTGAAATATATTTTTACCATATGTAGTGAGGATATTTTTTCAATTAACAATATTTAATTAATATTCACTCTTAAATTTTTTAAATATATTTCTAAATGCATTCAAGTTCTACTTATCTGGCAAGTAGATTTTAGAATAACTTGTATTTTACTTCAAATTACTGAAACTTTTCTTTTTGCTAGGTTATATTTTTTTCAAATTTCTTCTGGGAGATTGCCATGTGTGATATAATGTGTTTATCGATACAATACACACAAGACTGTTTCTATTAATAGCTTTTTTACTTAATCATTTATGTCTTTTCTACACAGTCTAATCACATTAATATGACCACCTGTCAAAAGCCAGAATAACCACCTTTCACAGAATAGACTGCTGCATGACATTAAGTCAGTTAGGTAAGTGAAGGTGTTCACTGAGATGTTAAGACATTCAGTACCATGACCAGCTGCACTTGATTATGCTGGTGAGGAATAACTCGATCAAAATGGCCCCACAGATTTTTGATTGGATTTAAGTCAAGAGAGTCAGCTGGTCAGAGGAGAATGGTAAACTCATCCTGGTGCTCTTTGAACCATACATGTACACTTTCAGCTGTATGACATCTCACATTACCCCACTGATAGATACCACTATCCTTAGGAAAAACAATGAGTATATAGAGGTGGACATGGTCTGGAAGGACAGAAGCATTCTTATTTTGATCTATCATGCCTTCCCCAATGATGATATGCTGAGCTGGCAACCAAATAGTTTGCGCTCTTGCCTTTGGTTCAACAGTTCGAAGGTTCGAATTCCACCTTGGGCATGGATGTTTGTAGTGGTTCGGAATCCACTTTAAACCGTAGGTCCCGGTCTAATTAGCCCTTGTGTACAAAAAATGACTGTTGAGCGACAAACAAACAAACCAACAGCAATGGTTGCTAGGTGTTTGCTTTCAGAGGTTTTATGTTGATTATGCTGACATCCATTTGTCCAATAGAGCATAAAACGTGATTCATCAGAAAATGCTACCTTTCACCACTGAGTGGATGTCCAGTTGTTGTACTAATCTGTGTAAATTTCAGCCTTCATTATCCATCAACGATAGTCAGCATAGGTGTGGTTAATTGCTCAACAATAGTGCATCTATTCATCTGAACACATCTGTGTAGCCATTGTTCACTTCTTGTCAGCTATAGCCTATTGTGCTCATTTGCCACATTGCTGATTTTAGACAGTCCCATTTTACCATGAGCAAAATGCTTTTACTATGACAAGCATGCAAACAGCTGACAAACTCAGGTGTTACAGAAATTCTTCTTTTCCTGGCTCGAAAGCCAATGATCACACGCTTTTGAACTCTAGATAGCAAAGATTTCCCAAGCCCTCAATCGCCCTGTGCGGTCACCAGCCTTTTGTGATTGGTTATTTAATGTCAATATTGAAATTATGTGGTGGTCACATTAATGTGTCTGGACTTTGTATATACAAAACTACTGATTATAATATTCATTTAAAAGGTTTTAAAATTTTGTAATTAAAATTAAATTATTATTTTTATAGAAAGAAGAAGCATTTAATCCCACAACTTTTTTCCTTATTTTGCTTCCTCCTATAATGTATGAATCTGGTTATAATTTGCACAAAGTAAGTACAGGAACTGTGTATTTGCATTTGATTATAGTTTATGTTAATGTTTATCCTATATGTACCGGTAATTATTTTTATGCTTTCAGGGAAATTTCTTTCAAAATATTGGCTCCATCTTAGTTTTTGCTATTTTTGGAACTGCTATTTCAGCTTTTATTATTGGGGGAGGAGTTTATTTACTAGGAATGGTAAGTAATATTTTTGTGTTATTGTTATACTTTAAAGATTAAATATTTTAAAAGTACATTATTAAATTTTCTTTTCAAAGATACTATTTTAGCTATTTTAAATGTCAGTCATTGTATAAAATCTGTTTCTCTTTATTTTATATCTGTGGAAAGGAGTATTACTGTGTCCACTTATTCATTTTAAGAATTTTTTTATATTTTCTGTTATTAGGATTAATCTTGTAAATTGAGGCATATCAAGGAAATCGCAAATTTGCTTGGAAATTTCTTTTTATAAAATATTTGAAGTCGAAGAATGTGTCTAAAACATAAAAGCTGAGAATCAATCCTGTGTAAAATTAATGTAAAACTGATCATTAGTTTGTATTTAATAAATGTATACTAGAGAGAGAGAGATTATTTTTCTTTTCTATGATTATTGTTGAGTATTTCAATGAAATGTTTTATAGTATCATATACTATTCTTACGTGCTGTGATCCAGAGTGATAGCATTTCCTTGTATATGTGATTATTCAATCTGCTTTTCTGATTTTTGAATTCTTTGAAAAAAAGATTGTGAAAAAGTTCAAAATATAGTAAAATTCATCTATTTTAAAAATAAACTTGTCATTTTTTAATTATGAAAAGAAAATGTCAAGTTTACTTTTAAAAAGGAAGAATTGTACTGTGTTTTAAACTTAGAAAAATAGGGTACAAAATAAAGCACATATTAAACAAGTTCTTGAATATTTTATAAATATATCAAAAGAAAATGTTTAATTCTATTTATGATTGTAATTATTTTTCAAACTATATTATGACGATTTTTTAAATTATTACTATTGAATACTTTTCCTTTTATGTTTTAAGCAAAGTTATTTCAATTAATCATTAATTATTTTTTATAATTTGTTTTCCCTTAAAATAAAATGTATTTATAAATTGTATGCTTAATTAATTACAAAATTCTGTATTCTTAATTAAATCACATTTTTTATTACAATCACATAACTCACAATTTCATGTGAATCTGCATTCTTAATTAAATCACAAAATTTTTATTTAGGCTGATGTTGCTTACAAGTTGGATTTTACGGAAAGCTTTGCTTTTGGATCACTTGTTTCTGCAGTAGATCCAGTTGCTACCATTGCAATTTTTCATGCTTTAGATGTTGAACCTGTTCTTAACATGTTGGTTTTGGGTGAAAGCATATTAAATGATGCTGTTTCTATTGTTTTAGCCACGTAAGATACCAATAACTTATGTTTATTTTATAAAGTTTTTATTCAATGATTAATCAATATAATAAAGAGTAGATCCAGTTGTGTATAAATATTCAGTGATTGAAATTCTTTGAATATTTTAATATACATTTCAAAATATTTATTTTACAAACAAGGATATATCAGTATGAGAATACATGTATTAATATAAAGAATTTAGTTTATTTTTAAATTTAACCTACACTTTAGTGCTGCTACTAAAAAGTTTTTGAATGTTGTTTGATTTGTAATAATATAAAAAGATTTTGTTTATTCTTTTTAAATATTCAAGAAAAACAAATTTCATTTAATTTTTAATATTGTAAAAACTGAAGTTTAAAAACTTTAAATTTGCTTAATTTATGAATTTGCAATTAAATATACCACGTGGAACATTTTTTTTTTCATATTTTATAACCATATGTTTTTTTACCCATTTTAGTATTTTGTTTTTCTAAATCTGCATAAAATATTTTTGACAAAAATCAAATGTATATCATTTTTCTGTATAACATTGTTAATTAGCTTGTCTTTGTTTAAAGGGGAAAAATATTCAGGTTTTGTATTCAGTATTTGCAATTCACGTAAATTTAATTATTTATTGTTTGCCTTTGAATGTAAATACTGAATTAACAATTTTTGATATCAATTTTGTACAAATGCCTTTAATAACACATACCTTCTACTATACCTAAGAAATGAAATATTTAAAAACAGTGCCAAATAAATGAGGATTGTAAATATCAAAATCACTTAGGCAGTGCTTACCTCTGTTAATTGAATACTGGAAGTTATCAGAAAATTGCGCAATCAATCCTAAGTGAATGAAACATATTCAGTACAAATAATATTCAATTCAAAAGATGATATTAATTTTCAGGTTATCAATAAGCCTTTGTATTTTATGGTGAAAAGTTTTATACAAAGCAATTTTAAATAATAAACAATTACTAAACTTGTGAACTTTTGTGTATTTTTCTTCAAATTTGTTTTTTATTACACTAAATAATCTTAAAGAATTTAGATATAATGAGGGAAATTTTAATCGGCATTGCATAGTTACCATATTTTCCTGTAGATTATATGTTAAAAAAAATTCCGAATTTCATTGTGCATATTATGTGTTGCCACGAATAATCTGAAAAAAATATATTTCATCAGAAAAGCTTACAGTAAAGTTTTGAAAGAAATGTCGTTTATGTTTTATAAAATAAATAACAGCTGGCGCTACTACTCGATTATCTTATTTTAACTATAATTAACATTGTCCAATACATTTAAGGAACAAATTCAGTTATTCTAAACAATATTAAGTTGCAAATCACTAATGTCATTTTTCATTCTGCCTTAACCTGAATTGTTTCACTCTGAAAACATTCAAATTTGTATATTGTCATAATGAAGTGAAAATTATTAATTACAAAGCAAATTTTAAACTGAAAGCTATAGGGAAGGCAAATGAAAAAAATGTCAACAAATGTGTAATGTAAGGGGAAAAACATAGCATGCCCGGTACAAATGAAAAATGTATTCCATGCGCTGTTAGAAAATAATCCATTTCTTTCATTTAATTATTAACAAAACAAATAAAGTTCATTTTTAAAATATATCTCACCTCATTTTAAAAATTATTAAAGGCTAAAAATCGATAAGCTTTACTAAAATCTTTTCGGATATTTATCAATGCTATGCTTTCATCTCAGTAAATCGCACATTCTGTTGAGGTGGATTCAAACAGATCTTTATCATTTTAAATATTTTTTTCTGTATAATTTATTATTTTAATCAAAATGTGTATTTTTTATTTTATTTGGTACCCCAAATTATTTGCAGTATAAGATTTCGACTATTCGTCAGGAAAATTGCTGTGGACTATACACCACTGCAGATTATGCGAAGCTCTTTTCTTTTGCTTGAAAAAAGGGGCATATGGATAATACACCACTGTGGATTATATACAGGAAAATACAGTAATTTAAAAAACTGTACATAAAATTTTTGCAATTAAATTTAAAGTGTTTTGTAATTTCAATCAAATTTCTGTATTAATACTTTGTTGGTTTTAACAAATTGGAATATTTTTCAAAGTATTTTTAAATGATTGTATGAAATTTTTAAAAATAAGGCTGATAATATTGTTTTTCTTTCAGAACAATTCTCCAAGCTTCATCTCCTGGAATGGCTAGTATGTCTGCAGGTGCTGCTGTTTTACATGGCATAGGTCGCTTCTTTTTGATGTTCTTCGCTTCTGCAGCTATAGGTGTTGTGTTTGCTCTGACTGCAGCTCTAATATCCTTTATTCTTTATTAATCAATTCCTAACAATTACATTTCTTTTTTATTATACTTTTTAGTTTTAATTTATAACTTTGTGTTTAAAATGAGAAATTGAAAAAGGTAGAAGAGGAGTTTTTCAATACAAAAACAATTGGAAAATTATAACATAGAAAATTATTTTTTGTTTTTTTTATTTTACTTATGACTCCTGACATATTTATTTTAGAAAAGTGAAGTTAAGAAAAATTATTTGAATTTATTTAGAATTAGGAATTTTTTAAAATTAACTATTAATAATTATTGTTTGCATTTTTCAAATATTAGCCAGTAAAAATGTATGTGATCAATTGCATATTCTAAAACAAAATTTGAAATTATTATTTACATATTTTATAATTTAATATATTTGCATATTAGGAAGCAAATTTTTTCAAATACTATATAAAACATTTTTTCAATAAATTGTTAGTCATGTTAGTTTTTGCAAAGCATTGTTCATATAAAATTTCAGTTTTTGAAGTTTTTATAAAATTTAAACTATTTTCTTTTTTTCTCTTTAGTTTATTAATGGTTTGATATATGGCATTGTTGACTAAACACTTGATGGTGAAAGTAAATTTTAAAATAAACTGAAGTATTTATTTTCTTCATTTCAGGAGAGGATATTTTCCCCCTGAAATAAAAATGTTTGTAATTTGACTATACATGTTTATTTATTCACTTATTTCTATTTATACTACTTTTTTCAAATTTACAATGTATTTTGCATAATTTTATGCTGATTAGTATAAATGGAATTAGCGTATTATAATTTTACCCTAAATTACACTTTGGATATAAAATCTAATGTTTTTAAGAAAGGAAATTTTATGACTACAGGGTTCATACAATTTTGACATGACACCTTGAAAATCGTGAATTATTCCTTCAATTTTTACTTATATTTCTGCATTTGTCTTTCGTTAGAAAATATTATAATTTTTTTGTTTTCATATTTTAAAATTTTTAGTAAATTTGTTCAAAAACCAAACTGAGTATTATCTCTTAGATCCTACTAGATGGCAAACGATCGATATTAAATTGTATTTATAACTGTTGACTAAAATAAAGAGTTAGTTCAGCCACAATAGTTTTAATGATGATCTAGTACAGTCAATATGGAATGGAGTATTTAGATTTATTTGTGTGTGTGAGAATTTGTGTAAACATAATGGAGAATCCCTTTTGTATATTTTAAAGAAAGGAATTGGAATAAGAATTTGTTCATCATGAAATATTTTCTTGTTATTATTCAGTGATTTTTATGAATAAAATATTTCATATATATGTTAGAAAATTTTCTTATTTTCCTACAAACTGTGATGTTACATCATATAAGTCTTTTATTTTTATTGATATTTTCCTCTTAGGTTTGCTAAGCTTTTAAATTCTGGTTTAAAGCACTTTCTCTTTGTACTGCTGCTTAGACTTTTTGGAGTTACAGTTCTTTACAATGGATCTTTTTCCTCCTTGGCTTTAATAAATGGCTTTAATGAGCGACCAACAAACCAAACCTCCGTGGCTTTAGATATGTTTTCATGCCATTACTACTGGGGTCTTAAGAAGCTGATTGCTTATCTGCTGAACACCATGTCTTTACCCAAGAAGAATATGACAACTTTTTTATGAATTTAAAATATACTTCAGAAGAAAATTTTGATTTTGTCTGTCTAGAATTTAAAAAAGAGAGGATAATAACTTTGTTTTACTGACTTCGATTTTCTGCGTGAATTTTAATTCCACATTCCCAACTACTGCAAATTGCTTCAAAATAATCCTGAACTTCATGTGCCTATGATGATTCCTGTCCAAAGCTCAATCTTGTTTCTTCTGGGCAGCTGTAATGAAACAAAATAAAAGATATTTGCTGTGTTAAAGGAAGGATCCTTTTCTCTAATTTTAAGAACTTTGAGACATCCTATTAATCTGTTCCAGAGCCTTTCCTTTTACAGTTCAATGGTTGAAGAACAATAGTAGTAAAACTTTTTAATCTTGAAATCTATCTCCTCTCTATATAATAGTCTCTTAAAGAGATAATTTTTCCATTACTTTTAATGTCAGCCAAATATATTTTTTAACTTAATATCTTTTTTTTCTCTTGTACATGCTGCCTTTAAGCCTAATTTTTTCGTTGGAACCTTGGATTATTCCAGAGGTTCCTCCCTGTCATCGTACACCTAAAAATATATGTATAATTCTTCTTATCTTATATTTATAATTTCTTTTGTATTTGTGTAATCATTAAAATGTATTTAGGTATTTTTGTAATAAATGTGAAATGTTTCTCATAAAAAATGTCTCTATTTCAGTTATAGTGCTTAAAGCACAATTTTAGCCAACTATTACACTAATGTTCAATTATGATTCTTGGCTTTCTCTCCCTAAGCATTGGATAATTTTTTTTCTTACCTCAAAAAATTTTTCTGATATTTTCACTAACTGTTTAATTTCATTATTATTTTTTTTAAAATATTATCCTTTTATTTCCTATTTATAAAACCCAAATTTTTATCATGCTTTCTTGTAAGCAAAGTATTGAAGCGATTACTGTTTTACACAGAAATTTATTTTTGATTTAAATGTTTAATTCTTTTGTTATTGTTGTCTTGTTATTGTTTTTTGTGTGTGTGTTTAAGTGTACATATTTTTGTAAGCTCCAAGGCATTATTTCTGGTATAGGAGGAGTTTTAGTTTGACTTTTTTATATTGAAAAACAAATGCTCAGTATTTTATATTAATAATTAATATTGACAATGTTTTTAATGTTTTCAAAATTTAATTATGCTCTAAATATCAAGTGTAAATTTTTATTTGTGGTTTTAAATGGTAGATGACATGTTTTACCTTAACTTTTTATACTTATTCAAATATGTTGATCTCAGGAAAAATCCCTCCTTAGAATTTGCTATGATACTCGTGTTTACTTATGCACCTTATGGATTAGCAGAAGGTTTGCATTTGTCTGGTGAGTTTTTTCATTTGATCGTTTTTCAATTATTTTAAAATGCGCTTATTCAAACTGCCCACTCTAATTGTTTTGTTATATTTCAGGCATAATGTCAATTTTATTTAATGGAGTTGTGATGTCACATTATACTCACTTTAATTTATCACCTGTGACTCAAATTACTATGCAACAAACTCTTAGAACATTAGCATTTTTTGCTGGTATGTAATAGTATTTTAATTTCTAATTCTCCTGTAAAATATATCTAATTGTTATGATATTCTCCTGGAGTATATTAATAATTGTTATTTTAATTAATCTGAATGAGTATTTGCATTTATTGGTATACTACAAATTATTAATAACTTTTAGATGTAAATTAATTAATTATAAACTTAGTTTGATTAAGCAAAAAGATGAAAAATGTTTTTGTTTGTGTTATGACTGTTATGGTTTTTTTATATTTATTTAAATTTCTGTCTATTTATAAATTACAAATTTGCAATACAAAATTTAATTTTTGATTTTTATTCTTTCCACATTTCTTCATTGAAAATTTATCTTCAATGATAAAAACATAGTCGCCAACTCTACTGATTTTATCATGAAACTCCTGATTTTTCATCATTTTGATAATGTATGAAAATTTTGATTTTTGACTGATTTTTGGCAATTGCAGTGAAAAATTTGAAAACAGCCGAAATTTTGGTGAGAAAAAAATCTATTGAGTTGTTTTATAAGCTTAAATAGTCAACAGATGGCACACTAATACTATGATAATATAATATTTTTTAAATATGTTCCTCTGTGTTATGAGCCGAGCTGGCAGCCGAATGGTTAGCGCTCTTGCCTTCGGTTCAACAGTTCGTGGGTTCGAATCCCACCTTGGGCATGGATGTTTGTAGTGGTTCGGAATCCACTTTAAGCCGTAAGTCCCGGTCTAATTAGCCCTCGTGTGCAAAAAATGACCATTGAGCGACAAACAAACCAAACCAAACCTCTGTGTTACGAGTCCGCCGTGAGAGGACAATGTAACCACTGTACTAGCAAGACTTCTATGAGTTGGCATTCATGTAATTAACATTCAGAGCAGACACCAGGTGACTGTTTATATAAGCAGTTCAATTAAAAGGAATATTACTAGTTATTAGAAATTTAATTGGGCAATTATTTTTTTCAAACAAAGTATTTGTCATTGAATTAAATTAATTTTTGTTTTTATGTAATTTTATAAGTTTAATACTTATAAATTGCATTAGTGTAGCAGAGATGCCGTTTGTTACGATTTTTCCGTATTTAGTACGGATTTCTACTCTTCGTTACAGAGTTACGATGATCTTAACGAAATTACGGAAAATAGATTTCTCTCTCGATCTCTAATAATAATCCCTTTTTGTCATGTACGATTATATTATTATTATTGTATTATTGGGATTAAATTTTGTGAAGGTTACAAATAAATTACTAATTTAGTGTTGAAATTGGATTAAGGAAAATATGCCTGATATATTAAAAAATAAAACTGCTAAGAGCGCACGTACAGGTGATCATCAACTAAAAGTAAGGCATTTAAATTTAAAAGAATAGTTTACTTTCTTAATTATTATTTCTTTTTATATTTATTATGATTAGATGATCATTTTACTTTTATTTTTTAATATAGGTTATCTTAAAAGTATTAATTTTATGCACATCTTTGTATTCTTAATATAAACCACGTGTTACTGAAAAAGTTACTGAAATTTTTTGAAAAGGTTACAGAAAGTACTGAAAATATATCTGATTAGTACTGATTGGGATGCTCAGAGGTTGGCATCTCTGATGTAGTAAAAATTGCCCTCAAAATAAATATTGGACATAAGCATTGATGTTTATTTTTTTACGTGTAGTATATTCTTTTATCTTAATTGTTCCTTTATAAGGTTGATGAATATTTTATTAAATAATTAAGATTAACACAAAATATTTTAAACTTTTAAATCATCCTCAGAATGTATAATCTAAAGAATAAAATTGTCTTTTTGTGGTACTACAGTTTTAGACATTCTATTTCAAGCAAAAATGTCTCTAGTAGTGTCTTCTGATTTTTTCCCTTAAAATCAAAAGAATCTATTGATTTTTTTCTTCCAAGATTGGCAGATATGTAAAAAGTGGAAAGAATAAAAATTAATTTGCATTTTATACAAGTTATTAGAATGAGGAATTAAAAGAGCTGGAATCTATATTTTTATTTTAGCTCTTATTCTAATCATTGAATTTTTCAATTTTACAACCTGCATCTTTTGTCTATTACTAAGATGTGCAACTGTTAAAAATGTTAAACATTTTTAATTTTTTCATAGACAGCAACAACCTTTATTTTGTTCTTAGCAATACATTTTATTGTGAATGTTATAAATTTTTGCAGTAATAAAATGTAGCTGTATCAGAAAGAATTATTATATAAATGGTCATTTTAAGTTAATCAAGTTTCATTAATGTCAAAATAAGTTATTTGCTGTGATGAAAACAAAAAATAAATTTATTTTAATGATTTTTTTTAGTTTGAATCATTAATTATTCAAGTATATTTACTCACTATTCATAAAAATAATTTTTTTAAATTCTGCTCATATTTAAAGAAAAGTGAATAAAAATGTATCTATTGCTGAAATATTAGATTATTGGTAATAATCCAAACATTTCATTGTTGTTTCATTTTTCAAATGTCTATAGGTTAATATTTTATTGGATTTTATTATTTTGTACTTTATTAAAAAGTCTAATGTTAAATCATTATATTTGAGAAAAACTTCTAAATTTTCTTTTTCTTCCTTTTAGAAACTTGTGTCTTTGCATATCTTGGCTTAGCGATATTTAGTTTTCGTTTGATTATCAAACCATCATTAGTAATTTGGAGTATTGTAAGTTTTATTTTTAAATTATCAATTTTTAATTTTTGCATTGTTTCACAATTTATTCTGCCAAGTGCATTATTGTATTACACAAATAAGTGTATGTTATTTCATCTTTTTTTTTACTAATAGATGAACTTTTAAAAAATTAGATACATACTAGTTTATTGTTTAATTTTATTTAGTATTAAAACTTCTTGATTGAATCAAGACAAAAAAGCTGTATAAATTGTAATAAAAAGTTTATTTTGGGAGATAAATTATTATTACAATGAATGTAGTTAAGTTATAGATATTGCAATAATAAAACTTTTTTGTCAGCTATAATATTCGATTAATATGAACATAATTCATTATGAGTACTTTTTAAAATCAAAATATGTGAATGTTAACTTTACATATTGTAAAAAAAAATAAATAAAAAAATAAAAAAAATAAAAATAAAAAAAATAAATAAATAAAAAATGAAAAAAAATAAACTTTTAAGTTTTTTTGATTATTTTTAGAATTAAAACTAATTTATTTCTAATATTAATCAATATTATTTTATTAGCAGATGAATTTTAAAAATAAGGTACATAAAATCTGTTGTTTGTTTTTGTCCATTATTAAAAAATCTCAATTGAGGTATGTCAATGTATTCTGTATGAGTCTTTGAAAATAGCTTATTTACAAGAATGGAGTTTTTTGTTTATTATAATATGCTGCTTTAACTTTGAAATTGGTTAGTACTATTTTTAAAATTTCATATTATAAAAGAATTTTGTGACAGCTTAAGAGTTTTTTTTATTAAAAATAAAATTTAAAATTTATAATTTTTTTAAGATTATTTGAAATATTTTAGATGTTCTTATCTTTAAATTTGCTTCAGCGTTTGATGTTAACCAAAGCAAACAGAAATATGTTTCATTGCAATGATATTAAATGGTTTGATTTAAACTTTTCCATAATTGTATGAGATTTTTTACTTAGATTATTTGATTACATCAAGTAGCTTAATTACATTTAACATATTATAAATAGATTATTCTATGACTCAAAAAATTATATAAAAAATATAGTTCATAATGTTAATGAAAATAACTTTGTTGATAATTATAATTGTGGTACAAGTAAACAAATATAATTAATATTTCTGTTTATAATCTTATATTATCAAATTTGTTTATTCATATAATATATAATATAAATACAATTTTATGATGTTCATTATATTACTTTATTATTAGTATTATAATATCAATGAATATAATCATTATATCTCAAGAAAAAGTGTCATTAATATGTTTAAAATGAGGAACCCATGACATATCCTTAAAATGTTATAAAAATGTCTGTTATTCAAACTTTTTTAGATATTGTGCTTACTTGGAAGAGCATTTAATATTTATCCTTTGAGCTACATTGTAAATCACTTTCGAGAACACAAAATAACAAAGAAAATGATGTTTATTATGTGGTTCAGTGGTAAGTTCATTGTTTTTCTTGTCTTGTATTTATTTTGAATCTAATCTTTTTCACTTTATTCATATTTCAAGAGATAATATCTTGTGAATTATAAATAAAAACCAAATTGAGATAGATTTTCTTCAGTTATTGTTATTTATAAAAAAAATAACAGTGCTTCTTTCTTTCCTTTTCTTTTTTTTTTGCTTATTATTCTTATTATTTATTAAAAATATATTTATTTAAAAAGTTCTTTATAAATATTTATTATATACCTGATAGTTTAAATTAAATTTTTTTGTAAGATTTATTTTATATTAAAGATTTTAAGGGTCTTTAAAAAGTAAAATAAAAATAAAATAACCCAGTGAAACTGTTTTGTGTTCATGATTAATGAAAAAGCCAAGATGTATATCACAAGAAAAGATAAATGTTTAAAGACTGTATATATTGTTAATTGTAAAGAACATTATAAATTTCAATGGTTAATTTCATTCTTTAATATTTATTGAGACGTTGTTTTTTATTTGACATATTAATGAATTATAAACAAATACTAAATTTATTTTGAATTTGATAATGGTTTTGATAATTTCAGATGCGTTGTTTTTAACTTTTTCTAATCCTGATAACATTGTTTATTTTATTTAGAATGAAATGTTATTGAATGGGCCTCTATTTATCTCAGTAAATCTCTGATTACTAACATTTGTTACTAATGTATAGCTGATTTAGTTGAATTTGCTTTAAGTGTTTAGTATTGTGCTGAAACATACCCACATTTAAAGTATTTTTTAAATCAAAACATTTTGATTAAATTGATTCTGGAATTGTATCAAGCACCATCATCTAATTTGATGTTTACCTATGTTGTCATAGTTATCATTATTAACTGTTCTTTGTGCTAAAATATGCATATCCAATTTCAACTTTCTAAATTCATCTTTTGACTTCTGCAATTCCTAAGCTTTCTCTACCTTTAATTTTTTTGTTGGAAGTGTCTTGTTGAAAAATTAAATGGCTGTTGATTACTATTCAACTTAAATAATGAATTTTCCTATCAAATAAAATTTAAAAAAAGCTTTTCTTTTAATATATAGTATGTCTCAGTTTTCCTTCTCATTTTTTGGAGATTTTGTTTAATTGTTCAAGATATTAAAATACATGTAAGCCAGATTTATAAAAATATGTTGATTTGTGTGTTAATTTGTTTTTACGAATGCAGATAATTTTTTTTAAGTGATAAACATTTTTACAAGTGTAGATATGCTTCAAAAGGACGTTAAATGTGTTTTTCAAATTTTACTTAAATTTGTCAAATGATCTGTAATCAAAAACACCCAATATTTGCCAAATGATTGTCTATTTTTTTTTTATGGTAATACTATTTTTAGTTTATCCTCAAAATGGCTAAATGTGCATGTTAAATTTTCTTTTAATTTGATGAAGTATAAAGTTTCTTCTTTTTGAAGAATAATTTTTTTTTATGAGTAACTAAGCATTAAGCTGTACTTTGATTTGTAATGTGTTTACATGATAAATGCAAATAATACAAAAATATAATTATGTGTTAAATTATATGTGCTTTTCTTTTGGAAAATCAAAACTATTATATTTCTTACAATTTTCAAATTGATATATTTCAGGAATTCTAATTGTTTTATTATATAGTTATAATTTTCATGTTTTGCCATCCTATTAAATATTTAATTTTAATTAAACAATATATATTTCTAGGTTTGAGAGGTGCTATTTCTTATGCCTTAGCACTGCATTTAGAATTTGAAGATGAAAAGAGACATGTTATTGTTACAACTACATTAATAATTGTTTTGTTTACCACCTTGGTGCTTGGAGGTTCAACAATGCCTTTAATGAAGGTTTGTTTTTATTATGTTCTAGTAGTAAGCAACTATTTAAATAATTATTTGATGTCATATTTAATTTTATAATATTAAATTTACATATTATGTTATAGAATGAGGTAACAAAATAATTTATAATTTTAAAAATAAATATTAAAACATTTTTTAAGACTAAAAATTTAAAAAAATTTCCCAATAAATATTTGTGTGTGAAATTCTAATAACCAAATCTAAATGTAAATTTAGGTTGATGAATTAAATTTATTTAATTATGTTAATTTTCAAATGGATTAAAAAATTAATGTATTACTCTTTGACCACATCTTTTCATATATTACATTTTTGACACTTATTATTATGCAAATTTTCAATATCAAATCTCTTCAGTAAATATATATATATATATGTATATATATATATATATATGTATATATATATATATATATATATATATATATATATATATATATATATATATATATAGTTATTTATAATTTCAGTTTTGACAAAATTTTTGAAGGTGATTACCACTTAGTCATACACAGTTATATTTTCTCTTGTGGTCAGTTTAAATTCCAAAATTGAGAAGTATCATGCTGTTAATTGGAATTTTGTTTCTTCTGATTATGTAAAAAAACATCTCAAAGATAATATTTTTTGAACTATATTATAAGTACGTATAGATTGGTGTTGAAAAGATTTAATGTTTTGCAAAATAGAAATGAAACCTAGAAGAAATATTTCATTCATAGCTTTATGAAATTCTCTTAAAGTGTAAGTCACTAATATTTTGAATTAAATATTTCTTGATCTTTAATAATATCTCTTTGTGACTGATAATTCTGAATTTTAGTTACAATTTTTTTTCCTATGCTGAAAATAACTATACTTATGAAGAGATAATTTTTACTTCAGTCAAAATCACAATTTTTGTTTTACATCATTTAATATTCATCAATAGCTTTTTATAGTGTTTTTTATTGCTTAATATTTCAATAAGAATCTGTAAAAGGGAATCACAATAGTTTAACTGAAAATGTGAGTTTATTTGTAAGTTCAACATTGGGAGTTGAACAAGCAAAACAGAAAGCAAAGCAAAAAGCAAAACATTGGAAGTTGATGCTTAAAACATTTGAATCATGTTTTATTATTAGCCTTGAATTGGACATGCACCTGTAAGCAGCTTTTCAGCCAAGAAAATAAAGCTCAATTGACATTAGATTTATAAGGTTCAGAAAAAAATATTTTGCGCTTTCTACCTGTGAAAATTGAAATAAGGAAATTATATGAATAAATATAAGAAATGTAGAAAAAAATATCAATGAAGATGATAAGAATAAATACATTTTCATAAAATGATATATAATGGAACATTTAAAATGGATTAAAAGTATGCAAAAATTAGTCAACTTCATAATTAAAATGATATTTGATCAAAAAAATTCAACCTTGATAGATTAGATGGTTTGCATTATTATTAATAGCTTTTAGGATTGTTAAAAATCAACACTTCATGAAATACCTCATGGTCAGTAATGGTAAGTTCATTAAGAGTTAATGGTTTGATATTCTTTATGGAGTATAGATTCACTGAATATATGAACTTGGAAATGTGTGTAAAAAAGGATTAAAGGCCTAAAAATCTCACTTGAAGCTTGAGAGGGAATTTCAACAAAGGAAGATGTGATATTTCATTTAATAAAGCCTTTATGTTTTATTGTCATCTAAAACACTTTTTAGGAGATTTAGGTAAAAATATCTTTAAATGATTTGATAAAAAAAAAGTTTTAATTTAAATCAGAAATTGAGAATATTTGGAATGCTGCTGTATATAATATTGTTAGTGGCATATCAGCATGTAAAAGTTTCATGCTTGTTTAGTTTATTTTTTAAATTTCAATTTCATTTAAGAGATGAAATAAATTAACCTAGGAATATTTTTTAATTATCTAAATCACACTCATTTTTCTCTTGTCTATTTAGTTTTTGAAGGCTGGTAAAAAACCTAGAAGGAAGAGGAAAGGTCAAGATCCTGAAATATCACTGAGTAAAACTAAAGAAATGGTAAATTTTCTTTTATCTTATTTAAATTACTTACTCTGTAAGATTAAAATTTTGATATAAAGAATTCATTCTAAAAATAGTATTTTGTAAAATGTATTGTTTTTTTTTAAATTGTTTTTTCATTTTAAATTTTATGTTGCATTTTATTTTGTAAAAGCAATTACATTATATTTAATCAAATAAAACTATTTTTAACAGGAGTAATCATTTTATTACACTGATTATTATACAAAATAAACTTTAAAATGATATGAAACATAATTTCGTCCTTTGCGCCTAGTGATTTTTTAAATTTGGTTATTCCTGTGCCATTTGAGAAATGTGCTTACGTTTAAGTTAAAAACATTATTTTTCAATATTTTTATTTCATTTAGTAAGAAATATGAAATGAGATTGTTCTTTAATATCAGTTTTTATTTATTTTAATCTACAAGTTTTTTCTTGCTTATTTGCAAAAAAAGACATTGACACCTGTAATTTTTAATTATTACTTTATATCAGTTATTCATATATTCTTTTACATTTTATTTGGCTGAAATATCAATTGATAACAATTCAATGCAAATTAACTCTCTTGTTTATATTTGATTTTAATCATTCTAATTTTCCAATTTCATTTGTTTTAAAAAATCAATGTGTGTCATGTTTACTATAATCTATTGATCCATTTGCAAAATCATAAAGCCTGCATTACTGGCTTTGCTAATATTTTTAAATGTTTTCCATAAACCATTTTATGTCTCTGTCTTAATAAAAATATGCATCTTTTTGTAAATTTTAATATGAATTATGATTTTTTTACATTTGCTCGTGGCAAACTTTTTCTTTATTTAAAAATTCAACAAAAATTTATTTTTTAAAAATGTTTTGTGATTTTTAAAATTGTTTTGTAAATTTTCTGTATTCAATAAATTCAATGATGCAAGATTACTTTATACCTGTAGCATTTTCAAATTCTTATATAAAACTATTGCAATTAGATAAGAGTTATTTTTCAGTCAGTAATAGAAATTTTATCAATTTAGCCTAAGTGTCTTTGGGGAGCTCTTCAAAAATGTAATATTTCATTAAGTAAATTAAAGTTTTTGACAGTCTTTGTATGGTTTTGCTTGTAGACGCAAGTAGGAGTTCCTCTGACAACTGCATTTTCTGATATGTGTGACCATCATTTTTGTGCAATCGCCATTGCATAGAGAAAAATATCTTATTTAAATTATTTGCTTTTGCTTAAAAAACTTAGTTTGAAAAAATTATTTGGCAGTCAAAATGGGAATTGATCAAATGGAGAATAGTTGGAAGGAAATCTATTGTAATTGATATTTTATTGGCTGTTCAAATTAGATTTTTGCAAATATTCATATTAGATAAAAATAAAGCTAGATGCTGATAAAAATATTTTGCTTGTTAATAATTTAATGCAGCTGAAAATCACAATTTGAATGTTAGTAAAAGTAAATTTTTGAAGATTTATTATATTAAAATTGCATTACTGTTATAAGAAAGTACTATTTTATTTTGTATTCAAAAATTTATTTTATATTTTTTTATTTCTCAAAAATTAGTAATTTTTCAGATAATAGACAATTTTTTTTCTTGTTATGTAACACTTATTTTGATATTTATCTTTGTTATGTTTGAGAATGTTAACCAATTTTACTCATCAATAATATTAATAATAGTTTTGTATATAATAATCATTTTACAACAAAGGAAATATCCATTAAAATGTAATAGTTACCAATTTATGTTTAACTCCAGGGAAAAACTATTGATGCTGAACATCTTTCTGAATTAACAGAAGAAGAGTATGAAGTAAATTTCATGAAGAGTAATTTGAAAGGTTTTGTGAAGTTAGATGTTAAATATTTAATACCATTTTTTACCAGAAGATTTACACATCAGGTATAATGCCCTTTCAAATATTTAACTTTTTTTCATTTTACTTTTATTTTGTTATCATTTAATATCTTTTAAACTTATATATATTTTATATATGTATAGTTTGAAATGTTATTAAAAACTTCTTGATATTAAAGTATGAAATTTAAAAATAACGAGAATGTATAAAATGTGTTTTGAAATTTTCATTTAAATACTTTTTGATAGCAGGTAAACACTAAATGAACAAATTTTGGAATATTTTAATGGAATAACTAAAAAATATAATTAAAATGCAATTTTTTTGTTAAGACACATTGAAAAACATTATCTTGTAATTCAAGGAAATAAGTGAAATAGGTTACTAATTATTGGCGAATAAACTTTTATTATATATAAAATTCTAGTGAAGCAACTTCTAAGGCATGAAATATATTAGGACTTAAAATTAATTATCTGATTTAGTAACTAAATAATTTGTAATTCTGCCTTCAGCTTAATAGTTTGTGATTCAACTCTCATCATCTATAACATAGTTGTTTGTTACTATATAATTTTACATTCCAAAAATATTCCTGCCCAAATCAATTGTAAACAATTAATTTGTGCAGGATTATTTTCTGTAAAATTTAAGAAAAATACATCATGCTATAAATCATTAATAATATACTTATATTCAACAAAACTTATAATTAATAAAAGTATTTTAAGAAAACATTCTATTATGTTAATTGAAATTTATGAAAAATATTAGATTACTAATATTTTAGATTCTAATTTGCTTTTAACTTTTTGTTTTGAGATGTTTTAATTTTTAGTTTTTGAAAGACATTAATTTGCTAAGAGAATATTGCACAAATTGCTATAAACTTGTAAAAATAATAGATGTGTATTGTCACTTATTGAAAAATTTATGAATATTAAAAATGCTTACTAAAATATTAAATTGCATATTTTTAATGAAATTTTTATTGCTAATGCAGTGCAATGCTAATTTTTGATTTATTTTTGTTAATTCAAGTGTTATATTTTACAGGAAGTAAAAGATTGTAAAAGTCAAATGACAGATTTAACAAATCAATGGTACCAAGCAATACGAGGACCATCTGAAACAGATGAAGGATCAGATGATGAAGTGGAAATGTGATATTAATTTTTTCTTTGTTATATATCAATGTGACATTTATTATAATAAATAAAATTTAAAAACTTAAATATTGTTTATTAAAGATATTTACATTTTATGAATTTAATTGTTAAATGTTTATTTTATAAAAAAATATTTAAGCTTAAACTTATTAATTATTTCATTATATTTTATTAAATAAATATTGGTTAACAAAGTTTTAAATTGATTATATTAAGTCTAGACTAAGAAATTATTTTATTGTTAATTAAATTAGCGACTATATTGTATTTTCTTTTACTTGTAGTTATTCAATTTTTCTTTTATTAATAATTATTTTAAAATAGTTTATATTCAATTACCAAGTTATTTAAATTCTGAAACAAAGATCTTTTTTAAAATTATATATTTAATATCTCGTGATATAAATCAGTAAATTCAATGTTCAATTTTTATGATTAATAAATCTTAACCAATGTTTATTTTTTTATGTTTATAATAAAAGTAACTTCAGAAGGATAAAATGATTATAGATGTTCTTTAAGAAATATGAACATTTTCTGTTACTTAATTACAAAAAATTTGGATTAAGTTGTTTTGATTAGCTTATTTTTACATTGAGATTAACGTATGAAATTTCATGTAATTTTTTATTTTTTCCTCGGCATTTTACATTTACTAATTAAAATATATTTACAAAATGAATAAATTTTAATGCATTCATAAGAAACAGACTATCATTTTATTGATCATGGTTTTAAAGATTTAATTTCTTATTCATCATAAAATCTGTAAATTGTATTGAGTAAGAACAATTCTTTAAAAGTTGCTAAAATGTTTTTACTTTAAATAATGTCAGATGTTAAAAATTAGTCAGAGTCAAAATTTAGATTTATTTATTCTTAAAAAATATCACGTTTTTAATTTTATTATAAAGAAAGAAATTTAACCATATAAAAATTAAAAAGTAAGAAAATGTAGTCAAAAGGTATATTATTTCTTTATTAATATACTGTTTTTAGTGTATTTTTTGAACATTTTCTGTGATTTTTTAAAAATTTTTATTTGATTTTTTCTAATTATTCTTTATCATTATTGTTGTTCAAAAACTATTAAAAATCCAATTTTTAATAGTTTAAGAATAATATATGTAATTGTAATATATGGATCACCAAATGTTTTTAATTATTTATTTAGAAATCTCATTTGATAACCTTTCTACATTTTATTCCTTGAAATTTATGACTTTTTAATATTTTTTTGTTATAAACTACTTATTAACTAAAATGTTTCAAAGTGCCTATATAAAGCTGTATATATATTTTATGTTTTCATTTCATTTACAGCAAACATAGTTTTTAATTGCTACAATTTTATAAAATATTGAAAGATTAATTTGATTATTTTTTCAATTTAAGTGAATTCACAAGAGGTATGAATAAGTTCTGATATTTTTCTGATATAATATAAAAAAATTTATATAAAGTTAATGATTTTTGTAACATTTCCAAAATATTTTTATAAATGAAAATTTAAACGCAAAGCAAAATATTTTTATGCTGAAAATAATTCACATATAAATTTTTTTAAGCAATATGGCAAACCTGTATGCCAAAATTGTAATATCAAAGAGATTTTTAAAAATATCTCTAATTCTTCATTCTTAGTTTTACACTAACATTATATTTATTCATTGCTGTAGAAAACATTTTTAAATTAACATCTCTGTATTATTAAAAATGTGTATATTATAACACTAACAGTTTAATTTATAAAATAGTAATAATTAAGAAAAATTAAAGAAAAGTTTCAATTATCTGGGTTCAATATAAAGTTATGAGGAAAATATTTTCAGTGTATTGTATGATATAAGTTTTTATCTTAAGTACTTTTTGTTCAAAAGAATAATTTAAAGAAATACTTATGAGCTGTTAATAAAATGTTGCCAAAAATATATCTTCCTCATCTATATTATATATTAATAGTTATTACTGTGATGTTAATGTATATAAGCTTATGCCAAAATTATGCTCCAATTTTTCTCATTGTTATAGATATTTCATTTTTTAACAATATATAAATCACTAGTCATTTATGTTATTGTAAAATATGTTACATTGAATTTCACGAAACTCAAACTGTCTTAGTCATTGTTAGAAAAACAAGTTTATGAAATGGTTGTGCTTAAAAATTCCTGTATTCAAGAATCTTAATTTATTTCTATTTCAAAATATTGTTCATGTTTCTATATGTGTGATATTTTTGAAAATTAAGATTCTAAATGTATGTTTTCTCAATAAACTACATTTTGTTGTGAGTGAACTGAATTATTCCTTGATTGTGCTCCAACATGAAGATTTTAATTGCAGTTATCCCAATTATTAATTTGCAGTTATCCCAAAAAATTAGCAATCATATTATTCATCGAAGCAACATTTTAAATGTTTTGTTTTTATATTGTATATTGAATTTTTTATTCTTTTGTTTTTAGTTCATTAATTGGTTAAGGAAAAAATTAAGATGTTAATTCATAATGTGAGCTATAAATTTGCAGCTTTTTTAAACTTAATATAGTAAGTTATTTATAGGAAACACTAAAATAAATTTAACTAAAATAAATTCGTTAAACATGTCTGAATTTTCATGTCTGAAGATTTATTTACTTTGAACACTTCACTGATAGAAAGTGAAAGCATACACCTCACTTTTAATATGATATTCCTTAATTTCTTGTCATTTGCCTTAATATATAAATAAGTAGATATATAGTTATTCAAATTTCAATATAGATCTTTTTATTAATAAAGTAAATTTATGAAATTAATATTTCATAAATCAAATATATAGCAAGATAACATTTTTAATATTTAAACATAATTTTATGAAAGTTAATGTCAAAACAAGTTATCTTTTCAAAATGTGCAAAATCCTGTAAAAGTAATATCACAATAAACAGACAAAAGAGTTTTTTATAATGTCTCTAAATTTTTAGAACAGTGGATCATATTCAGGAAAAATAAGGTTTAATTTGATTTTATATAAAATGATTTTTATACTCCTACATCCAATCACAGCAAATTTCAGATATGCAAATCCTAATCTACTAAGTCATAATTATGTAACATTTTACATTATCCTTCACATGTTTTAATGAATTTAAAGTTCCTTGAAATCAATTCTCTCTTTATTAAAAATGTACAGTGTAGTTATGATTATTTTCATAAAATTATAACACATTATTTTATAAATTACAAATTTTAAAGTTTTTATATTGCTTCTCCAGAAATATTGTTTCTTTTATATTTGATAATATCCAATAAAAGAAATATTACCTTTTAATCAGTAGTAATTGATGTTACATTGCAAGAACTTTTTTATCATGAACATTCAGAATGGTGTTAAATAATCTCATTGCATATAGAAAATATGCATTTCATGGATACGTAAAAGCAAAAGTAATGTTTCATTGGTACGATTTCATTTGCACAGTAAAATGAATCCACAAAATAAATTGCCATTACGTCATTTTATTTACACATGATATTTAATTTTTAAAGAAGTTTAAAATTAATAACAATTATTTTTACAGTCGAAATTTCAGAAAAATCTCAAATTTACAGCTTATGTTGACGAAATGCCCCAAATTTTCCCGGACGATATTGTGCAATTCAATTTCTGAAATGTAAAAGTTATGCCCTTAATGAATTTAAAGAAATAAAAGTGTTCAATAGGAAAATAAAAAATCTATTAAAATTAAAGCTTTTATGAGCGATAATGCAGGAGAGTTTATAAATGATAAATTTGATAATTTTCTTTAATGACATCGAATAACAGCTCCTTATTGTTCCGAACAATTTGGGGTAGCTGAGCGTAGAAATAGGACGTTGTCTTTTATCGCAGTCAAATCAAACCGTGGATTTATAGGCAGAAGCAATAAACAATAGGCAAATTATGTGCTTAATATGTACCAACAAAATCATTTAATAGGAAAAACCATATGAGTTGTGTTTTTATAAAACCAAGCGTTAGCTATTGTAAAACTTTTGGTTGCACTGCATATTGCTTAGAAAACAGTGTCATAAATTTTCTACGAGTCCAAAGAGAGGTTTGTCTATAGGTTATTCTGGAAATTTGAAAGCTTTTCGCACATATTTTCCAAATGGGAAAAAAGTAGTTATTTCCAGAAGCGTTAAAGTTTTTGAAGAATACAATAACAAATCGCATGTAGAAGTAGAATTTCTTGAGAGAAATAGCTGCACCTCATTTCCAATTGCTAAAAACTTCTTTGAGCAGAAAATAGTCTTTTCATGAAAAGGCAGTCACAAAAATAAAAACATTTACAACTGAAGGTAAGTTGTGAAACGAAAGTGTTAACTCCCCAAAGAAAGCGGACGATTCATATGATTCTCTCTTCTTCTTAAAATTGAGTTTGTATGTCATTGGGCACCTCTGCTTTTATCAGCATTTTGTACCATTAACTCCAAACCCAATGTTTCCTAGTTCCAGTTGCTCGGGTCACCCACTTTACTAATAAAGTCCGATAACCCTTTAATGGAATCTAGGTGTAACTCTCTAGTATGGATGAAGCCTAAAGAAATTAATTTAGGGAGGGCAAGAGCCTCACATTCGTAAATGACATGCTCTGCCGTTTCCTCTTGCATATGACATTTCCAGCAGATAAGGTCTTGCTGAAATAGTCCCATCTGGTCAGAAAGTCAGTCATGCTAGGAATAACTTCCTGACTTTCACCAGAAGAAGATGGTTTAGAGGTCATTTCTACCTCAAGTGAAGGATTCATTGCTGCCCCTTTACAAGATTGCCTCTGAGTTCCCTTGCCTTTTTCAGCAAGGTCTACTTTAGAGGCTTCACCTGCAAATGCAGAAAGGTTTGTTACTTCTTGTGTCTTTTCAGCCACAAGATAACAATTAAAAAGCTCAGGTAATATAAGTCCACCCAGCATTGCCTGAGTTACTGGGTAAGGCAAATTACTCTAGAAGTTCGCCAAGCAACAAGAGGCTCCGTTAAGACACCAATACCGCGGTGCCAATTAGCCCTAGGCACGGATCGCATAACACCAGGGTTTACGGGAGCTGGTTCGCGGCCTCTGATTCTATATTCAAGGCTATCCTGTCATTCCTACAGGACATTCGGCTATCCACCACTTGCCGACGCGCCTGGTGGCTGTGCTCAAGCCCCAGGAAGGTACACGTACCCCCTGGTTCCAGGATGATTCTCTCTGCTCGCCTTTGAACCCCGGGAGGGATGCTCTTTCTTTGCGTAATAGAGAGATAATATGCGTTACAGAACCAATGGACCCCCCGTCGGCAAAAGTTGCTCACGGTTGCAGTGCGGAGATCCTCCAAAAAGATATCGCTCAAGAGTCCTAATGCTCCTCTGTGCATGATACCAGGCATTGGTCAGCGTGTTTTAGAAAATGACAATGAAGTTGATAGATAGGTCGACACATCGGAAAAAATGTTTAGGTATTCGTTTTGTTTTAACTAACAAATTTAGCACTGATGGCTCTGAAGTGAAAAATAAATCTCGATTTATTGAGAAAATTTTTTTAACAAAAACCAGGAATAGATAAGACGTTTTCACCTGTTGCACGCAGTAGTTCACTTCGACTTATGGCGTCTTTATCTGCAGAATTAGATTTAGAAATTCACCAGTTTCAGGAAGGCATATTTAAAAAGCGAACTGAAAGAAGTAGTTTTATGGAATGCGATTATTTGAGGAAATACTTGAACATTTAGTTATAAATGAGCTTTTTGTCTTGCTTGAAAGTAGATGTGTTGACTCTTATGTGTATCATTGGAGATGTTCTTTAATGTTATTATTTTATTGTAATTATTTGTGTTGTAGTTGTTGTATTTAAACTTAATTGTTTGTGCTCCACTGGTTTCCCTCTACTTCATTTTACATCTAAAAAAATATTGACAATCGATTTAAATTGCACAATTTTATTCTTTTTGTAAACTGTGACGAAATTTTCTTGGCTCGCCCCATGGGCACCAGAAGAAGAGGACGACCAAAACTCCGATGGCGTGACTGCCTTGAAAACGACCTAAAAACACTAAAAAGTGACAAACTGGATGACCTTGTCCAAAAATAGGCGGTCCTGGTATGCACTTCTGAGGAAGGCAAAGGCCCACCCTGGGCTGTCAGGCCAATGAAGAAGAAGAAACTGTGACGAAATGAAATATTTAGTAACGTAATTTAAAGTTTTTTATTAAACGTGACTGCAAAGAAAGTTCACTTCATTAAAGTTAAAATCACTTTAATCTCTGAAGTTAATACAGATAGAAATTTGTGAGTCAATAAAAATGGAATAAACATTAAAGTTGGTTGTTTGGCTTATGAATCAATTATAAACACGCAAACTTCAAATATAAATTTCAGTATTATAGCTTTTTTTTCTTATAAAGAGCTTACAATTAAATTAAACCTATCACAAACACCGGTGCATTTATAATTAAAATATATCTAAAATCACATCATCCACTCTCCATTGCATTTGCACTAATAATTATGGGCACCGTTACACACATATTTTTTATATGTTTTATAATTTTATTTTCTATATAAAATAAAACATTGGTAAAGAATTAAACACAGATGTGTATCTTAAAATTCTTTTTTGACAAGATGAAAATATTAAGCAACCATTGGAATTAAAATATCTGAAAGAAAATTTAAATTTATTGTATTGGCAATTACGTTGTAACAGAGTATCATCATTAACCCCAATAATGTGGTTTCGGTGACAATGTAGATTTTAATAAAAAATTGCAACAGTGATCAAATTAGAAAAATTAGATTAGATTGTGTTAGAAAGTAACGGGCTCTTAAACCAACACAGCCAAAATAAGGCACTTTTCTTGATAGCGGCTAGGACACGTAAAACTGGACATGATCATGTTCTTCAAAAGAGATGACACTTTTGGAGGAGACTGGGTAAATGTGGATTTCTGCTGTTTCGGCCCTTCTTCTATATAACGAAGATTCACGTGTTTTCAGGGATGGCAAAGGTTACACCGCTGGATGCCTCCCTACGTAAGATTGCATTTATTCTTCGGTCATTATGCCGAAAAGTGAAATAATCCTATTGGTCGGCATTAAGAAAATGCTTTTATAAAAAAATATTGATCCATATCTATAAAATTCCCCTCCCCTTAGTTTTATACATAGACGGACACGTTGAAGGCCTAAAATGTAAACATAAAATAAATTTTGAATATAATACAATTTAGTGAAAGCGAATTAATTTTTAACAGATGTAAAGAATATATTCTTTCTTATTAGTTCATTCGATTGAAGCATTAATTAAACAAAATGTTAAAATTTTCTTTTATTATAAGTTTCTCTTTCAAAACTATTCATTTGTATGTTAGTAAGATATTTAAGACTCGCGTCTTTTTAATTTTTACAACTTGAAATTGTTACATTCGTAATATCCTTCAAAATGTTCACTAAAAATGTATTTTTTTTACTTAATAATTATATTTTGAAATATATGTTAAATCTATCGTAAAAACATATATATTTATTTACATCCTTTAGATGTACTAGAGAAATCATTAAGTAAAAATGATAATATATTTGCTGAAAATTTATTGAAATGTCTATAAAATAAGAGAACTGTAAACTCTCTATTAATAGTTTGAAATATGATTTCTTTTTCTATTGTAATACAGTTACCTCAATTTATGTTTTTCACTAAAAATTTTTTTTCTTAAATTATTCCTTCGTAATTATATTTGTTTAATAGTAGTTAGATACGTTAGTAGTAAGTAGTTTTCCTGAACTCATTAAGGACATGCATAAGAATTTACATTTATTAATCGGGTTAACTTTTAAATTATGCTTTTTTTTTTTAGAAATGTTTAAGAATTGGCAAAAATTTTGCTTCTACTGAATCACTGTATGATATTCAAAGGTAGTATGTATGGTGAAAAGAAATTTCTAAGAAAAATTTGAATTACTAATGAAAAAAATGATTAATTGATGAAATGAAAAAATGATTGAAAAAAAATTAATGTCAGACTGCTTGTAAAAAACAATTTTGAATTAAAATAAACAAGCTGATTCACAAAATCATATACAAAAATGAAGATAAAGCACTGAAACTTGTTTCTTAATCTCTCTTAACATAGATATTAAAGATAATGCAAATACAATTTACATCATGACTTTAAAAAAATCATGGGCGTTCCGTGGCTGAGTGGTCTAAAGCATCACCGCTAATCGCTTGAGAGCGTAGGAGTGTGGGTTCGATTCCCACCGTGGCCCTGGGTGTTTTCTTCGTTATTCTTCTGTGGTTGTACATCTGTCATTGTGCTATTTGTCCTATTATCGACGAAGACTTACAAGCGGATCTCAAGAATCAAGCATACAAGTCTGAATATATGTAATATAATAAAATAAATAAATAAAAAAATCATAAAACACTTTCAATTTATAGTAGAAATCTGATTCATATTATTTATTGGCAGTATGCCATATAATTCAGGATTCAATTTCTGAGTTTGGTGGTTTTTTAGCGGATTTTCTTATGTATCTATTAACCAGGTTTTTATTACGTCATAGAGATGACCTATAAGAATTTTGCAGGAAATTCTGTTTTGGCAACTCTAGTATTTACGTCATCGTGCACGTCACAATACGTCATCTTGACAACATTTCTTCACCGATAAAAAAATTCAGAATTTGGATTGCTGGGATATACAACCAGTGTAAATCCACCACTAAGTAAACTAAAGAAAAATATTGTATGGAATTAAACATAAATCCACTCAAACCAATCAGTGTGACTCCAAAATTAAGTCAACTGAAGTTTAATAATGGTTGGAATTAAAGATAAGGCCATAAAACCAATCATTGTAACTCCACTTCTATATATATAAGTAAACTAAACTTAAATATTGGAGGGAATTAAAGATAAATCCACTCAAACCAATCAGTGTGACTTCAAAATTAAGACAACTGAAGTTCAATATTGGTTGGAATTAAAGATAAGGCCATAAAACCAATCAGTGTAACTCCACCACTAAGTGAAATAAAGTTAAATATTGGATGGAATTAAAAATAAGGCAAAATGAACCAATCAGTGTGACTCTAATGGTAAGTAATGTTTAGGGTGAGATTATATAAAGAGGTAAGGGGGCTTTCACACCAATCAGTATCACGACACGACTACTTAAACTAAAGTTAAATATTGGCTGGAATCATAGTTAAATCAACTCAAAGCCAACAGTGAGACTCTAAAATTAAGCCAACTAAAGTTTAATATTGGTTAGAATTAAATATAAGGCCATAAAATCAATCAGTATAACTCCACCACTAAGTAAACTAAAGTTAAATATTGGATGGAATTAAAGATAAATCTACTAAAACCAATCTGTGTGACTTCAAAGTTGATTAAACTAATCTTTTATATTGGTTGGAATTAAAGATAAGGCCATTCAAACCAATGAGTCTGATTCAACATCATAGTAAACTAAAGTTAAATATTGGTTGGAATTTAAGATAAAAGCTAATCGAACGCAACAATGTGACTTTAAAGCTAAGTAATGTTTAATATTGGGTGTGATAAGGGCTTTCAACCCTTATGTGTGCCAATTTATTAAATTTGTCATAGAAATGAGACAATAGTGTTTTTGGTTCTATGAAATTTTTATTAAACACTTTACAATTTTTTCTTTAACTTTTATTTCTGACCAAGTTTTAAAGAAAATATTTATAAGTGAAGAATATAATGTTAGGTTCTAAAGGCTGTGGTAAAGTTCTATTTTGACATAAATATGTTTCAAGAAGTCAAAGTTTTTAATGTTGTTTATTAAAATATATTTTTCATAAAGATATTAGCAGAAATTTATTTATTTTAAAATTCATGAGAAGGATACATTTTAAAAGTTGGAATATAAATTATAAAATAACATTAATTGTTAAGTTTTCTTTTGAACTTTAAATTCTTTTCTTTCTCTACAACATTATTATTGAATAGAATTAAATGTCTCAATAACAACTGATTTGCATGTCACCTTTCAAATGCCATGAGATTATTGGGACAGCATCATTGTTGTTTTATGGTCCCCTTACATCAATGAAAAAAGTTATTGATTGTTGTAGGAGATAAATGCAAGAGGCCTTATTTGGTCCACCTTGTCACTTTTCATTGTGAATCTCATAATAGGTAGCCTTACAAATGATCGCTTCATGAATCTTTGAATTTGCCCTTCATGGATCATAAACTATACTAAAGTTTTTTTCTATATCACATTGAATTATCCGATTAATCTTGTTTATAGACATGTTTATTCTAAAACTTTATGATATATAATGTAACAGCACATACAGATTCTTTTTTTAGCAGTTTTTACGTATTTCTGCTTTGTATTTAATGTGATTTATTTTATTAACTTAATTTTTATTAGATTTCGTCTGCAGTAAAAATACGTTGATTTTATCTTCACTTTCATTTTTCAAATAAAAATAGTGCTTATTTTGCTTTTATTTTTGAAAATTAATGAATAAATTTTTACCTGATTAACTAATTCTCATTAGATTTTATTCTAATATAGAGACATTTTATACTATAGGATTTTGTAGTTAAAGTGAATAAATCTAAAATATTTTTTAATGATGGCATAAGCAAGGCATTAGTCTTAAGATTAAAAAGAGACAGTTTACAAATATTTGAATATTGGATATTAAGAAATATTGGATATTTTAAAAATATTCTTATTTAATGAAATTTTTACAAAAACCTACAATTGTCATCTCCGGCTGCAAAGTTTTTTCAGCTTATAAAAAGTGTCATCAAAAACTACCCTCTCCGGAGCATCCCTAGACTACCTGATCCTCAGTTTAGAGGACCTAATATCATTGCCACTTATATTTTTCTAGAATACTTGGACTCATGGACCAGATCTAGATGCTGCTAGATCAAGAAAGATTAGTAACAACAAGAACAAGAACTGGAATGTGATTCTTTGAATTGTATTATGAATAAATACGTTTAATACCTTCTAACAGCCTTTTTATCACTTCAATCTGTAAAAAGTATCACCTAAAATTACTTTATCTGGAGCATGCCCCAGGCTGCCTGGTTGTAAGTTTAGAGAACCTAATATCATCGTCACTTACCACTTATACTTTTCTGGAATATATGGACTGATGGATCACATCCAGCAGCAGCCAGATCATGAAGGATTAGTAACGACAACAAGAAGAACTAAGATGTGATTATTTGAAAGGTATTATGAATAAATACGTTTAGTAATACTTTTTAACCGCCATTTTGTCAATCAAAAAATTTTTTTCCAAAGGTGGGCACTTGGGTAACGAACCCAATGCCACAATAAGGCCAGAAACTACTACTCATTTGTCGTTACCCAGCGGGCACCTGTGAACCAAGTCACGGAGGCGAGTAGCGTTACCCGCGTCATACCACCACAAACTCGTTTATAGGGTGGGCCACATTCATACATCATCACAGAAGAAAGGACAGAGGAACACAGAGAGAATCAAGAAAGAAAGTAACATCCATGCCCTAACCGGGAATCAAACCCGGGACCCACAGTTCAGGAGACAGGAACGCTAACCACTCAGACATTGGTCGGCTTTGTCAATAAAAATATATTTAGCAATATTGCTTTTCAATATACTCTCTTTGATCAACTTTTTAAAGAGTGTGTATATTTCAGTGAGGTTTTGAATTATTTGTTCACAATCTTATGATTCTGAAACGAAGTTTCTCAATCCCAGAAGAAATTGCTAAGAATGGCTACTTTACAAATTTTACATTCAACTATATTAAAGTGATTTAAATTTTGTTATACAGTGAAATGGAATATTTTAGTACAACAAAGGTTATTTTATTTCGCAGGACTTTTTGAAATGATAGAATTAATCAACAATAAAAAATATGGAGCATTTATAAATTTAATTTTTAATTACAGCGTTCCTTAATAATACATAAATGAAAATTTTTATTTTCTCCACTTTACAGAGCGCTTAATACATACGACTTTTCGATTAGGCGTTCGATAAATGAACACAAATGTTTTCAAAACTTATCGAAGAATGGCGAATATGGTTTGCTAAACTTTAGGAGGAAAATGAACTATCAAGTCAATAGTTATTACGCTCTAAAATACGATAGTTGTCTAGAAGTGTTTGCTTACAAACATTTTTTGAGTTGTTTGTAAGAGTTGCAGAATTTCTCACAGAAATTAATCCATCTTTAAGTTACGAATTGCAAAAAATTAAAAAAAAAAAGATTTTTATTTAACAGCTGTATACTTGAAAAGTTCAATAATATTCAAAGACAGCTCTTCTGGGAAAATATATTAGATTTATTTAAACACGAACAATTATCTGAAGTTTTCGAATAAAATGTTTGTGTCTTAGAAAAGAAATTTGAAGTCTTTTTATTGTCACACAAAAGTTTCCATATTTCTCATAATTTAAGATAATTGGATATAATGAATAAAAAATTGGAAGTATATGCAAATTATTTCAAAAATGTAAGCAAAATTTTTTAAATTATACATTGGAGATATATTGAAAATGTAGGTATTCTGGAATAGATTATCTTACCATTTTTGCCAAGATGAAGTCGCTGAAGTATTAGTAGACCTTGAAACACAAAAATGCTTTTTAACACTTTTTATACTTAATATACAGATTAACCATAAATATCCAAAGTTTGCATTGTGGCAGTTCCCTTTGTAACTGTATTCTGAAACTCGTATATTTTTGAACCAGGCTCCAGCCATCTTAATTCCATTTTAACAAAGAAAAATAAGGCGAATGTGGAGCTGCAAAGCAACAAATTCCGAGATTATTAATCTAGCCAAGATTGTTAATCAATCTCATGCTTCTCACTGCCAATACAAATTTATGAAAAGCTTGATTTATATATATATATATATATATATATATATATATATATATATATATATATATATATATATATATATATATATATATATATATATATATATCATGCTAATAACGCGAAGATCGTGGCTTCGATCACCCCATGGGCCGAACATTTGTACGAGGGCGGCCCGGGTTCGTTTCCCGGCCGATGCATTCGTTGTTCCTCCTGACTTCTGAGCTGTGGGTCCTGGGTTCGAATCCTGGTTCGGGCATGGATATTACTTTCTTTCTCTGTTCTCTCTGTGTTTCTCTCTCCTTTCTTCCGTGATGATGTATGAATGTGGCCCACCCTATAAACGGGTTTGTGGTGGTATGACGCGGGAAATGCTACTCGCCTCCGTGACTTGGTTCACAGGTGCCCGCTGGGTAACGACAAATGAGCAGCAGTTTCTGGCCTTGTTGTGGCATAGGGTTCAACCCTCAAGTGCCCGCCGTTGGAAAAAAATATATACTGATTTGTGTATAAAAACTTGATTTCATCAAAATAAAGTATCTAAAAAATAACCTTTTTAAATAATTATTTCAAAGAGGGTGTTAATTTGAAAATTATATAAAATTTATGAGAATCGGTGGTTAAAATATTTTTCGGCCTCTAAATTAGATCAATATATTATCGATAAAAAGCCTAGTAATTAATTAAATCAGTAGTTTCAACTTTATTCATACTTACGTTTAAAACATTTTTATTTATTGGAATTATTTAAATGTAATTGGCAACGAAATTTTCCATCATTAGCGTAGCCTAAAACTAAGTGGCGGCGCCCATCTTGTCTTGTGGTCAGTGTGCCTGACTGCGGATAAGGAGGTCCTGGGTTCGAATCCCGGTTCGGGCATGGGTGTACTTTCTCTCTCTATCTATCCTGTATTTGTCCCTTCCTTGTATGATTGAGATGTGAATGGTTGCCTACCCTACAAACGGGTCCCTATGGCACGTGTGTACTGAGGAAGTCGGGCTCCACACCAAATATGGTTCAGTTGGAAAAGTGGAGCAGCGCACCCCATATTGCCAGACTAGCTGGCACACGACGACAACAAAATTAAGTGGCACAACAGAGCCGGGAGGAAGACGCCAAGAATCCCCAAATCTGTTTTCATGAAGGAGTGCCCTGTTAGGTGGTCAGTATGACCAACACCTCCTAGAGTAGAAAGCCGTTGCAGTGAAAGAATGAGTCATGCTCTGGAGGCCGACCCGAAATTCCCTCACTCCTCTTCTTCGAGTTTTTATTCACTTAGATGGGAAAAACATTTGGTCTTAAAAAGATTTTCACTTCGTTTTAATTAAAAACACAGTGAAGGAGGGAGAATTTTTTTATGAATGGAAAATGAATTTACTATACAAAAGACATTATGAAATTTTCAAAATGAGCTTACTGTACTATAATGTAATCCTTTTTACATAAAATAATTAATTTAAAGATATTAAATTTATAATTATAATTTACATTTGTCATCCCTGTCAATTTTAGAATTTCACATGAATTTATATAATTTTCTGACATTTTTTCTATAGTTAATACTTCTATTTTTACATAGTTTAAAATTTAACATTCTGAAAATGATTTCTACATTTGTTTAGAATTTTAAATACTCATTAATTTACTAATAATGAAGAAAATACTAATTTGTCCAAAGATTTTTATTCTCTAAATTTCAATTTCATAAAAAATATTTTAAAATAATTATTTTTAGCAATTTAAAATAATGTGTACATGGAAATTTCTATTATTTGATATGCTGTTCAACATTTAATGAGCATGTTTAAAAAAATGTGAATTTTAATATATGAATAGACATTATTAGATAAGTATATATTTTTGTCACAAACAATTTTTGAGGGTTTAAAATGAAGATTTATAATTCATATTTTGGTAAATATTTCTTAAATTTATGTATCACCTTAACATGTCTTAAAAATATTTTGATAAAGTAAACAACATTAAATTTTATCTAATATTTTACACAGTAAATAAACAATCAAATATATGGGGAAAAATATTTATTGAAAACAATAAATTATACAATATTTTTCAAATACATAGCACACAAAATCATTTTTTAAATATTTCTAATTTTCTGCTCTTTTTTGCATTATTACATTTCTTTTTTATCAGATCATCATTAACTTTCTTACAGTAATCTTTTAGTAAAGTATTCGTTGAAGCATACACAATAATTTTCATAATATTATACACATCATGTTTATTACAATCAAACTGAAAATAAATTTCTAATAATCTAAGATTATATAATGTTATGTTGCATGCAAGAGATCTCTGATTTTTACATTGCATAAACTGTTTTTCAAATTCTTGCGACAATAGTTTAACAATTACGCAATAGTTAATTTTTATAATTTTTACTGTTTCATTGATAGGAAACTTCAATCCCCCTGTATTCATACTTTGAATTAAAATATCACTATCATCGCTTAATTCATCATATTCTTTAATGAGGGAACTGTTACAGGTTTCACACTTAATTTTTTTAAACAAGCATGGGTGCAATATCCAGCTATATAGGTTAGTATTGTGGACAGATGATTTATGCTTTCTAAATCATTATTACATATAACTATATTTAAATCATTTATTATTTCAGTATCTAAAATTAAAGTATTATGAATTTCATCATCAAAGTTTTCTACAATGATATTTCCATGTGTATGAGATTTTAGTGTCAAGGAAATTAAACTTTGAACTCTTAATTTATTTTCTGTTTCATAAATCTGGGTAAGCGATACATTGTATTGAGAACCAGCTAATTGCCTATAAAGTCCAAATCGTTCTTCTAAAGAATCGGTTTGCAACTTTCCAGTCAATAGGAAATTCATATTTAATTTTTTTGCACAATAATCAACAATTTCAATAATAGCATTGGTGGTGTGAGTCAAAGCTAGATGAGTCTCAAAGCTTAATTTTCCTGTGTCTGAAGAAAAATGTTTCCATTTCTCGAGCCACAAGGAAAAATTTTGCAAAAATATTAACCTAACATCTGATGGTAAATTAGTGAGTGGCTGTTGATACTCATTTTTTTTGCAATTCCCTTATATAATGTTCTCACATTAACAATATCCCACCAAATTGATATCAGTTTGATAAATGTTGCTGTTCCTTCATAATTTAATAAATCATAAATGGGACCGGCAACTTTTAGTCCTTCTGAACAATGTCTATTAAAAACTTGCAAAACTAATTTCACATTTTGTCTTTCCAAATTTGAAGGACATAAAGATTTTGTTGTTAGTGTGTGACAATACCTGACTATATTTGTAGATTCAATTTCATGTAATTTTCTTAGAGTATTAAAAGAAGCAGTATTTAATTTTTCTTCAGAAACTGAGTTACAAAAATTCGGAAAATAAAAAGCTTTATCTGAATTTTTTTGGTTAAGCCAATTATTTCTTATATTTTTTAGTAAATGTACAGTATCAATAACATAAAATAAAGGCCTGTTATTATCAACGGGATGATTATAATTAATTTTTAGTTTGGGGGGATTTGAAAACCGGGACATTGCCTTTCTATTAATGGCATTATTATCACTACTAACACACATTATTTTAAAGCCTATATTTTCTAGTCCAACTATTATTTTTAATATGATTGCATGCAACAAATCACCAGAAATAGTCTTAACAGGATATATATGTACCACATCTTTGTACATTGATTGAATGCTTTGGAGCATAAAGACAAAAGAAGTGGTAGCCACATCATTTGAATTTGCAGCAAAACCAATTACATTACCACCTTTATACTCTACAGCAGCTTTTAGGTAAATTTCATCCATCATTAAAACTACTGTCTTATCATTTTCATTTAAATGCATATATTTATCCTTAATGTAAGATAAAAAATTATCAGAACTTTGTTCTTTTAAGGGATTTGCTGCATAGTTAATAAATAAACGTTTTAATGTAGAGGGATGAGGCAGCATAATAAAAGAACTATTTCGTAAAAATTTATAAGAATGAGGTGATATTGAATATAGCAAAGCACAAAAGATTAAAAAATCAGGGGAATATCTCCGATGATGCTTAGAACTTTGTAACAATAAAATTTGTTCCTTGATAAAATCCAGTAAATTTTTGTTATCCATATAGACATTTTTTAATTCATCAATGATATGTACAAGTAAATTAAGCAAATTATCTTTTTCTTTATCATCAACAATACATTTTTCAACAGATTTTAAAATATCAAATATAACATTAATATTGTTGGTAGTCATTGGAAAAATGTAATTATCTAATTTGTCAAGTTTAACACTTTTAATTGTACTTACCACAGATAAAGATTTGTCAATGGTGACAGCAGCTTCTAATACTGGACATGAAGTAGATGTTACAAATAAAAACATAACAAAATTATCATTTTTTATGATATTCCAGTTAGAATCGATGACAACATTTTCTAAGCAGTTCTTCAGTTCATGAAAAGAATTGAAATAAAATTTTTTTTCGTATAATTCTTTAGTCTTAAGGCTTTCTTGAATAGCAGCAGATATGTGTTTGTTTTCTATCCTGAATTTCTTGAAATCGGGCTCATCTCTATGGATTTTTACTGCAGAAAAATAAGCAGGGCAATTTGGAAACTTGGATGGAACTGCATGGGCTTTTAATTTGGGATGAGGTAAAGGAACACTAATTTTTTCCCCGGATTTTTCATCATAAATCTCCGAAAGCCTCTGAATATCCGTTTCCACGAAATGAGCTTCACAAATCTATGGAACAAGAAATAATGTATTGATAAAAATATCCAAAATTTGTAATTGCATTCATTTACAAGAGAAGTTAATACAGTATTTCAATTAGAAAATAAAAAGTTGCTTAACAAATTATTTTGTATTTAAAGAATTTGAAAAATCATTAAATTTCAATAAAATGTATTAGTTTATTAAATTTTTATTCAAGTGCATTCACAGTTTAAGGATGTAAAATGTATTTTCTCGAATAATAACATAAATTTTTTCTAGTGATATAAAATACATAATACACGTTGTAGATTAATAATTCAAAGTGAAATTAAATAAAAAAATTATTACAATTTTACTATTACAAATTATATTACTTAATGCATTAAAAAAATTTTGCACAGCTATTTCTTATAAACTGATGACAGATGAATATTTTCACTTATGTAGTAATTAACTATTTAAAATAAAAAAGAATTATCCAATCATTTGACACAAAACTATGTTACATTAAGTTAATTTTAAAAATAAGATCACAATTATAAAATTTTTATGCTGTTAAACAGACCATAAGGATATCAAATTATTCAGATATCTGGATTAATAATATTAATTTCAATTTTTATTTTAAAATATATAATTCATTTTCATAATTTAACGAAAGATACGACTTTAATATTAAAAATACCATTGAAACTGGAGAATTCTAACATTACTACATGGTAAATAAGCATGTTTTAACTGTTTTGTTTGTATATATGACATTTATTTAAAACTAATTTTACTTTTAAAACACTTCGACATGTTAAAGTTATACACGAATAATAATTATTATTTAATATTAGAAGATTATTACTATAATATAACTATATTTAATATAAGCAAAAAACTTACCCTGGAATTTTTAGTAACATTCAAGTTTTCTTGAGGAATGACTTGAAGCCATTTGTTGAGCATTTCTTCTTCTTTAGGAAATCGAAAAATACTAATTTTTTGAGTTTTGTCGTAATTACCACGACAGTTTACTACAGAGCATTTGTAAGGCATGATGAGAATAAAATCACTAGAAACTGAAAGAAATCTATTACAGATGTAAAGCAACAACACGAATCCGCGGTCAAAATGGCGACACTAGAATTGAAACGGGTTCAACAGCTTCGCCTCCAGAGCATGAGTCATACAGGACGGGAGATAGTGGTGCTTCGGCTTTCACTGTAGGAGGTGTTGGTATGACCCAGTGTTAAGTTCCTAAGCATGGCTTGGTTACTCACTGAAGGAATGAAAGGGTAAGTCGACCTTGTCCAGCCCGAGAATCGAACCTTGGATCTGTGTTAAGCATAGATTACGATTTGTATGATACATATCCGAATCTTCAATATTATTTGTCTTTAGACGTATTAGCATGTATACCAATTTATTATTAAAATAACCAACAATTATTCTATAAATGATAAATCCCGTCTCCATACTGTTTTATCTTATTATGTAAATTAGATTTAGTATATGTTTCTTTTCCTTTTGTAAGACCTGTATTATATTTGATCATTATCAATATAAATGTATTAGTTTTATTCTTAATCGCGTACAGAAGTTTTAAAACAAATCGGTTGTTAATCCTTAAAATTTTTTAATCATTTTACACATAAGGAAAAATTTTCAAAAAATAATGTCCATAACTTGTCTGTTTTAGTTTAAATTAAGGATATTTACATTTCTCCAGCAAAATTTAAATAGCCACCCAATTATATTAATTTTTCTTCCGTAAATAAATTTAATTAAAGTTTGCTAATTCAATTTTACTGGTAGAAAATAAGCGCATAAAGAAATTGCTTATTCGGCGAATGATCATAATCTTATCAGCTAGCTAAATAATTTTTAAATAAACCGTCCGAGATAGAATTGAAGGAAAGCAACGTCGCCAATCAACTTATGCCAGCAAATCAATTACATATGTCAATATTTTGTTAAATCTTTTCTAAGCTCATTTAACAAGCAATATTAATTTATCAAAATCATAGTTCAAATCAAGAGATAAACAGTTTTACAATTTTTTCAGCTTAATTTTAATCTTCCAATTTTATTCTCAAAACAAAAACATTTTGCGTATTAACCCGTCTGTGACTTAAAGATGCGTGCCATTTTCTAAAAGGCGGGATTAAATTACAAATCTATTCTGATAATTTTATCTTAAGAACAAACAATATTGAGAATTTTAGAGTAATTGGAGCGAAAACAAAGCTTCTTTATAGAAAAAAGTTTTTGAGGATAATCTGATTTATAAATCCAAGTATTGCTGGAAACATTGCTCATTATTGGGATTAGAGGAACACTTGAGTTCAAAAATAATATATTGGATTATTATTTTTGTAGCAAAATTCCAAATATGCTTAGTAAAATTTCGTTTTAAATGAATATTAGTTTGATAAAAATAAAGTTATCATTTTAATTGCATAAAAATGCTTGTACAATTTGCAATTTTAGAGGACTTTAAATGATTTTCTAATATTTGAAATAAATGTAAAAGTTTAAAATATTTTGAACTAAATATATAGTTGGGTAAAAATATATAGATTGCAGGTTTTCTCACAAATATTAACGTACAATATCTGGTGAATATATAATGACAATAATATATAAATTAATAATTGATTTAATACTTGTGAAAGAAGGGAAAATTTCAATAAAAGTACAGCATTTTATCTCGACAAAATATTTTTTTAAAATATATTTACTGCACATTTTACCCAGTTTAATTAACTGGAAATTTTTATATTATATATCTCTGTTTATTCTAAGCAACTATATAATAATAATATTGGTGTTGTACAATGGTGTTGCTATTGATGAGAATATACATAAAAAGATTTTTTCTGAAAGGAAAATGTAAACTCAAAATTAGAAATAGTTTTGAAATGTGTAGCAATTTTCTTAAAATTGAAATAAAAAGTAGATAAAACATATTCCTTAATCCCTAATTAATTTAAAATTGTCAATATTTTTTTATAATATTTAAACCAAAAAAAGATGTTACAATATCAAGTGGTTCGTCAAATTCTGTCAATTTAAGTAGCGAACATTCATAGTTGCTCTTCATTCAGTATTTTTTTAATTATAAAGTGGTTTTTTCTTTCGTTTCAGTTGAGATTATGTCTATATCACTTTATTCTTTATTATTATTCTCATTGGTTTAAAATATCCATTACTTCAGATGACGTTTCATCTACGTCACATTGTATTGAGACTGCGTCGTACATCCGATATGTCGACAAATTTGCTGCCTGCCTTCAAATCGCATTCTTCGAGCAGCAGCAAACAAGGCGAAGATCACCACCGAAGTCTAAGAATAATATCGAAGTTCATTTTGTAAATAAAATTATTTCTGAGATAAGGACAAAAACATCGGCTTGAGAAGCCGTTTTCCACTGATTCACGCCATTAACACGTTGACAAGAAGAAAAAGCAAAATGAAAATGACAAGACAAAACATCCATTTTATAGTTTGTTTAAATTGGCAAGGACAATTTAAATTTAAAAAAATTTCATTAATTAATAGAATTCTAAATTAATAATTGCAATATTTGTAAGCAATCTCTTTTAAATTTTAAGATTATATATAATGCCTTGGTAACACTAACACACACACACACACACACACAAAAACAGGATTTAATGGATTACAGGGGGCTGTGAAATCATTTAGTACTGATAATTTTATAACTTGCAAAAAAATGAATAAATTATTGAAAATAAAATCTTTTCTGAGCTGTCTTATATAATAATATTATATATATATATATATATATATATATATATATATATATATATATATATATATATATATATATATATATATATATGTGTGTGTGTGTGTGTGTTTACATATACATATAGTTAATGAATACGGGGTTGAATAGAACTTCTTTCAACTATAATAATTTAATGTACAACTTTAATGAAAATGTGCTATGTCTATATATATATATATATATATATATATATATATATATATATATATATATATATATATATATATATATATATATATATATATATATATATATATATATATATATATATATATATATATATATATATATATATATATATATGGCTGATAAGAAATTTAAAGTCAGAGAAAAATATTGATTTTTCTTAATTTATTTTGATTGTTTCTAAAAATTATTTTAAATGTATTCTGAAGAGTAAATTCTACTTCATCATAAATTGTTTCTCAATACAGTTTTTATATATTCATACAATTTCTTATAATTCAGTTTATATATAGTGTAATATATTCTAATAGTTTATTGAAATCCATGTCACTTTTAGCAAATATCACTTCTAATGTAAAAAATGACAACTAATCAAAAGCAAAATAAATTACATTCTACACCCTTAAGATTAAATTTTAAATTTTAAAATATTTACTTTAACTATACTTTCACTTCTTTATGAAATATTTGTTTGGAGTCTTTTAAAATTAAAAATTTGAAAAAGTGCAATTAAACATAACAAAGCACTCATGGATCAGCATTTTTTGATCTTCTTGGCAAATTAATGGCAACAATTTGGGAGAAGTTTTAAGGAAACGCTCACACAGAAATAAATTTTAGACATAATCCAAAGAAACGAAATAATGTTGAATGTATGTGATTTTCTTTTCCAGATTATTAAATCTGACTCATTAGATGAAAGATTGGAAAACCAATTTATCGAAAGGTTTTCAAAACACAAAGAGCTTAAAACTTTACTGAGAAGTTAGATTTGAAGCTAGTATATAAGCTTTCTCTTGCGAAAAATCATTCTTCTCTGTTTTCAAAAGATTAGTGGAATAAGTCTGAACTAATAATCGAGTTCTCATAGACTTGGTAGGCTGTTTGAGAAAGTCTTTGCCTCGTTACTGTAAGGTAGTGTGTTCTACTCTCAATCTTGTCGATAGTCCGTCTTGTTAAAAAATGACTTGGGCATGTAAAATCGGTCCTGGTTGAAATGTCATTGAACTTATAAACATTTAAAAGGCAGGCTATGTTTAGAAATTTTCTGATTGGCTCTCGTTTCTAAATTACAACGAACCACTCATTTTCGGGCTACTATGGCACCCCCAGTGGATTCTCATTTTCATGAAATGGAATCATCCCCCCCTTGTAATTCTGAAAAGTGAAATAATTCGAGTGGGCAGGCGTTAAAAGAATGATCCCATATTTTTTAGTGTAGCAGTTGTTGTTGTTGTCGTGTGCCAGCTAGGCTGGCAACATGAGGTGCGCTGCTCCACTTTTCCAACTGAACCATATTTTGGTGTGGAGTCCGACTTCCTCAGTACACACATGCCATAGGGACCCGTTTATAGGGTAGGCAACCATTCACACCTCATTCATACAAGGAAAGGACAAAGACAGGAGATTGAGAGATCAAGTACATCCATGCCCGCACCGGGATTCGAACCCCGGACCTCCTTGTTCGCAGTCAGGTACGCTGACCACTAGACAAGTTGGGCGGCAGTGTAACAGTATAAGGACAATTAGATACTTGCATATGACGTCATCGGACCTTCGCGGACGAAATCGTCTGTTTACTTTCTCTAGGGATATTGAAAATAAACACGAGTTAGGATTCTTCGTGTGAAATGTACAGAGTAATCCTTGTCGAATTATTATAAATCTTTTGCATATTGAAATGAAGAGAAAATGAAATTAGAATTGCACATGAGTATAGACTTGTAAAAAGCTTTTCTATTTATGCTTTAAATTTTCATGGATCTCAAAAAGGTCTGCTGAAATATATAGAAAACATATAAGCAACTGCCACGTTTTCCGCCTTTAGCTGTCATTTTCTTCTCGAAGTGAAATTATCTAATTGTGATATCATTGCTTTGGTTACCTCACCTTAAGATAGTGATAGGAGGTCAGAATTTAGGGCTAAGTTCTTCTATATTCCAACGGAAACATTTTATGTACTTATAATCCAAATAGTAAATATTCAAGCCCCCCAACTTGTCTAGTGGTCAGCGTGCCTGACTACGGATAAGGAGGTCCAGGGTTCGAATCCCGGTTCGTGCATACATGTACTATCTCTCTCTATCTATCCTGTCTTTGTCCTTTCCTTGTATGAATGAGGTGTGAATGGTTGCCTACCCTATAAACGGGTACCTATGGCATGTGTGTAGAGCAAAGTCGTACTTTCACCTTCATGGTGCTCTGATTAAAACGAAAGACGCTCCCAATTGACTTAAATTCGCATAGCCAAGGCATAGCGAGCTTGGCTTGTCCAAGTGTCATTAGTAACAACAACAACAAACATTTATGTAAGCAATGGAAAAACTTTTATTTCTAAAATTATAAATCTTCAATGCAAATTTATGAAAATTTATAAGATGATGTAATAGATCATTCAATTAAAGAATCAATTCGATTATACATTTAAAGTAAAGTGAGATTTTCACATAACTTTGAATTAAATATAAAGCAAGAATCATTGATTTATTCACGAAATAGGCGAAAAAAGGCACATAACTTTTCTTCCACAGTAAAAACCATTCAATAAGCTTGATATCAACATACGAATTTGATAAAATAACAATTTTAATTAAATCACAGTAACTACATGATTATTTATCTTCAATTTATTATGTTATCTAAAATTATATCAATGTAGAAAAAATGAATAAATTAGAAGAAGTTTGAATATTCTAGAAGTTTAAGTAAATTTGATTTTATAACATTACAAGATCCTTTAATTATTGAAAAATCTTATTGATTATTGTTAAACAATTATTGATACCTATTTCAAATACTATCTGATTCATTTGTTTTACCAATATTTAAGATAATTTACATAAACTTTAAAACATTATGGTAAACAAATTTAGAACTTTTTAAACCTAAATTTATATAATCTTTTAAAAAGTAATTTAAGGCTACAGTAGTCCTTTTAAGTTACCTTATATGTAAATGCTCTCTAAATTTTAAAGAAAAAGTAATTATAGTATCGCTGTTTGACTAAAATACATATTTATTATTTTTCTACTTATATTGTACCACCAACATGAATTTAATCCTTATTTTTTATTTATTCAAAAATTATTCATTTAATTAACAAACAGCTCAAATTTCTTTACATTTAAGAAAAATTAATATGTCCTAGAAATTAATTAGGAACTTACTCTGATCTGGAGTTACAAGTTATTTTAAAAGAACGTAATAATTTTAAGAACATATTTCTTATCAGAAGTTCCCCTGTTTCCCTATTATCTTCTTCTTAGAGCATCAAAATTAATTATTCGTAACTTCAAAAGGATAAATATAATTAGCATATCCTTAAAATTTCATTTTAATTAATGCACATTCCAGATTTCCCGACACAAAAATAAATAAAAGGCAACCCCATTAAAAAAAATTCTACAAACTTTGAGGCAGCTAATAAGACCTTTGGTTTCACAGAGCAGAGAAAGTAACTTAAGACTTATCTTTATATTTCTTAAAGATATTTTTTTATATTTATAAATAGAAGTAGTTATGAGAGGGAGGTCATGAATTTAAAGATAGCGAATTATACTCTGAAAAACCTAACTCAGCCATTTTCTTATGCTTTTTAAAATACATTTACTTTCATAACTCGGAAAAGCTGTTCTCAATGAAGTCATAAATTTATGGACAGCAAATTATCTTGTGAAAACAATTAATTCGATTGTTTCTTAAAATTAAAATTTTAGTTTTTACAATGTATTTCTTCTTATAAAAAGCAATTTTCAGTTGAGTCATAAAATCAAGTAGTAGAAATTATTTTCTGGAAACATCAAGTATGGTGTTTGTATCTTTTTACCAGAAATCTTCAGGTATTTCTCTCTGATTGAAAAAAAATAGCGAATACCAAAGAAAAAGGATGGGATTAAGATATTATGATTTCCAGCTATGTGTTTCTTCAATATTTCTGTTAAATTATTCATTTATTTTCCTTTCAGAATCATTTTGCTGTGAGCTGAAAGCATGCCGTTGAAATTCATCATGACTGTGACCGTATGCTTTTAAAGTCAAAACTTTAGTTTCGAGAGAGAGAGAGAGAGAAGATTTGAGTTTTTCTATAACTTATTTTTTATTTAATGCTATGTTATAAGAATCAACATTAACTTATCGATAAATGAATCTTTTATATAATATTCATTTCACAAAAGTAAAAATTTCAAATTTTAAAAGATATCAACAAATATTTCTATTATTATAGCTTTGGAATAATCCTAAAAAAGCCTTTTTTATTTCACTTCTTTCACTAAAAATGAAATAATGCAGTTATATAATAACTTCATTTTAGTGAATGAATTTTCAAATTTGTATTAGGTTTCACATAAATTGAAATTCAACCAATTAAAAAAAATTAATGTCTCTAACACTTCCTTTATAAAACAAGTATTTTTAAATGTTTATTTTCAATTGTGACCCTAAGATTTAAGAATACTTCATAATAAAGTTTCCTTTATTCAACATTTTCCTGAGAAAATTTCACTTGAGAAGTAGTGTAAAAGAATTACATAAAAATAGTTCTTTTGACAATAAAGAATATTCAAAAGAAAAAAATAGAGAGAGATAAACGAAGATACTTTAGAATACTAGACAATATTACAAGTTAAATAAACAGTTTTGACTCGTATGCAGTTGTTACTCAATACAAATTGAATATTAATTCACTTTCAAATGTTTTCTGTTTGGATTTTCCCATTTGATTCATTTCAATGTTTAAAGCGAAATAAAGATATGCAACATCAACAATTTACAGATCCGCCTTAATTTTATCTAGCAACAATCTTATAACGATACTAACAAGAACTAGAAAGACATTGATGAGAAAGGCTGTGTCAGAGTGATTGGTAATACTGAATTATTTATACCAGTAATTGTGTGTGTGCGTCGACGGAAGTTGGTAAACTTATATAATATATATAATGGCATCTTAACATATGGTATCGAGCTGTTTCTAGCCTAGAGAGAAATTATTCTAGTGCTTGGGAAAGCCCTGAAAATCAATCATTGCTTTTTTGTAGTAATATTTGGAATTATGACAACCTATTTGTTTATTTGACCACCCGTGATTTAGTCTTACTAAGGGGAATTAATATTGAATCTTTCTTGACTTAAGGAGAAGTCCTATACTTGTTAAACATAACTGTGGCCTGAGTTGCTCATTCTATAGCCCATATGTTCTATTCTGTTGTAATGAATTTTAGACTACTCTAGAAGTGGTGGGTGGTGGGACTAATCCCCATCTGGTCTAGTTCCACTAGACCAGATCCATGAGATCATATATAGCCAAAAAGTCCAAAAGCAGATATGGACTTTTCACAGCCTCTTCACGAGAAAACCCCAAGCACTTCAAGATGTGTTGCGGGCAAAACAGAGCATTGTCGCACTTGGGGCATGATGAGTATTTTCTTTCACCGTCCTCAAAGATCATACACTTCAAGTGGCCAGTAGAAAGTCAATACAGTGTCGCCTGATGTTTCTGGAGCCCTTAAATGTTGTGGCGGCTCCAGGATGTCTTTGAAAGTATCAAGGGTGGGCAGGAGGGTCAGCCCAGGTTTTAGAAGTAAGTTGTTTAGTAATGGAAGAGATCTCTGATAGTGTTAGTGCCATGCGATCTTCCGGGTTCAAAGGATTACTGGCGGCAGCCTTTACAAGGTCGTCGGCTACTTCATTCCCAGGCAGACCAACATGCGAGGAAACCCACTGGAGGTGGATTGGGTGTTGAACTGAAAGGCTTTTCAACAAGATTAGAATACTTCTACTAGCACTGTCGCCGATGGATTGCCAATTGAAAAGGTGCTGGATCGACTGTCTGTAAGGATTCATCACCTGGGCGGAACGGGTGAAGTACGTCGGGAGAGTTATCTCCTGGTAGGGTCACCCAAGGCGTGAAGGCCGTTCCAATATGCTCAGCTAAGGTCTGCAGACATAGGAGCCAAGTCAGACTTCTACCTTAGGTTCTAACATAGGACAAGGTGCTCCAGGTCTCCGGATCAACAGAAGCTGTCAAATTTTCCTCTTTACCATGAGTCACTCTAGAAGTGATTATTATGGTGTACTAGATATGTGGTTTATTCTAGACGTAGCCGAGACCCAATGCCTTTCCACATGGCGGACATAATGTGGTGTGGATAGGAATACGTTATGTCTAGAATAGAATACGTTATTTGATCGAGATTCAAAATTAAGAAAAGTTTCACGCCAATAAGGCTAAACCCATTATCCAGTTTGTTACTCTTTCAGTATCTGTCTTATATGCAACGTATGTATGCAAAAGCATTTTATTATTTTAGATTTATTTCTTCGCAGTTTTATTCTCCACATCTCTTTTTTTGGTTTCTTTTCCTTAATTGTACCGAGTTGACAGACAGCCTTTGGCTCAGCAGTTCTAGGGTTCAATTCCCTCTTGAAGCTTCGGTGTTTGGACTGGTTTGAAAAATCCGCATTATATTTCAAATCCCATTCTAAATGAGTTCTCGTTTGCAAAATCAATCCCGTTGACAGTCAATGAACTTAAACTTAATAAAGAATATGAGCGCACTTATATCAGTTGCAGAAAGCCAAAATTCCACCCCCCTCCTTTCTCTCATTTTAGAAATTTCTCTATTTCTGTGGAATCATTTTAATAAAGGAATCTACTGCATTGATGATTTGCCATGTTACTCAGCAAAGGAAAGTTTGATGTTTCATTTTTCTCAATGTTGTTGTTGTTGTCGTGTGCCAGCTAGGCTGGCAACATGGGGTGCGCTGCTCCACTTTCCTAACTGAACCATATTTTGGTGTGGAGTCCGACATCTTCAGTACACACATGCCATAGGGACCCGTTTATAGGGTAGGCAACCATTCTCACCTCATTCATACAAGGGAGGGACAAAGACAGGATACATAGGAAGTAAAAGAACATCCATTCCCGAACTGGGATTCGAACCCAGGACCTCCCTATCCGCAGTCAGGGACTCTGACCACTAGACAGGGCGGGCGGCTTTTTGTTCAATAGAACTATATTATATTCGAAAACAACTTAAGATGAAAAGAAAAAAAGAAAGAAATTGGTAGTTCTTTTTAAAATTAATAGATTTCTTTTTAGACTTATTTATTATCAGTTATTTTTTCGAGCTATATTTCATTATGTTAAAAATGTGAATAATGTGTATTATATACTATGTTTTGGTAATCATTCAAATCAAGTATAAATTTATTTATCTATAAAAAATAATTTTATCAGTAACTTTCTAATATTAATACTGATGTTCCATTTTTTAAGGATTGTAATCTATTAGACTTAAGGTACACTAAAAAAAATAAATTGCAAACTGAGAAATTCAAAATTTTTCTGCATTTTCAAAATAAAAAAATTATAAATAATTAATCCTGATAAAGATTGTAATAATACTAAGTATAAAAGAAACTAATTTACAATACGTATTTTTTTTGTTACATTTTTGTTGTTATGACACTTGGAATAGGGAAGCTCGTTAGCCGTTGGCTATGCGAAATTAAGTCAGAAAGGTGCTTCTTTTGTTTCATAAGAGCACCACGAAGGTGAAAGTACGGAATCGTTATATATATTCTTAAGACAATTTAACGCCTTTCATGTAAAATATTTTTTAAAATCAGTTTCATTCCAAACAGTTATTTTAATTAAACTTATCTTGATTTATCGTTACTATAATAGGAATTTTCTATTTATAATTCATTGTTGTTGTTGTTATCATGTGCCAGCTAGGCTGTCATTATGGGGTGCTCTGCTCCACATTTCCAAACTGAACCATATTTTGGTGTGGAATCCGACTTCCTCAGTACACACATGCCATAGGGACCCGTTTATAGGGTATAGGCAACTATTCACACTTCATTCAAGGAAAGGACAAAGACAGGATAGATAGATATAGAGAAATCTATGCCCAAACCGGGATTCGAACCCAGGATCTCCTTATCCGCAGTCAGGCTCGCTGACCACCAGACAAGTTGGTCGGCATTTATAATTCATTAAAAGTATAGAAACTCAATGATCACATCTATGAAACTTACAAACCTAACTGTAAACTCATGAAATCGACAACAATAATAACAATAACAACAATAATATAGGTACAATAAGAATCTTTTATTAATAATTCATTAAAAGTATAGATTAAACAGTAAAATCCTTCAATGCATTAAAAATGCTCATTTCTGAGAATATCTAATTTAGGAATGCTCGTTGTTCTCTGAATTGTTGATTAGTCTTAATCAAGGAGCTTCAATTAACATTATACAATATAATTTCTAAATTAAAGGGAAAAAAAAACAATTTTTTTTCATACTCATTTCAGATCATTTAATCCAAAACGAAAACAAAAGAGGTTTTCATTTCTTAGAATGTACTCCTGAAATTAAAAGAAATTTCGTTATATTAATATACAATTTTTATAACTCTTGTTTTAAATAATGTTCCTTTTGATGTGCACAAGACTTTAGATAATGAAATTTATAAAAAAAAATAATAAGACCACACAGTAATTTTTTTTAAAAAGAAATGATTGCGGAATCATAAATGAGTAGTTAAATATACAGTTAATTCGTTTATTGAACACAAACATTTTTGCGGTCGAAGAAACTTTAGTCGTCACTAGTATCATCATTAGTCATCAATCAATCCGACATTTATGTGTTGTGCAATTAAATTTGTAATAGCGCGGTGTTTCTAAATATGTAATGCATACAGGCGCATATCTACAAAAAAGGCAAATTTAATTATATAATACAAATATTCAAAATTTAAATCATCCTTGCCGATTTAAACTAACCATAAAGTGGATGTTTTGTCGTTTTCATTTTGCTTTTTCTCCTTTTCTATTTTCAAAATGTTCAGTTTTAGAAGCAATAACGTTAAAGATTTGAAAATTTGAAAGCTAATTATTTAAAACAGGTAATATTCATGATTTTGATATTTTTGCAAGTGGAAAAAATCATGAATAAAAAACACTTAATTATTGGTAAAAATGTATTTTTACTCATTGCCGACGAAACTCAGGCATTCGATGGTGAACTTCGCTTTATTTGCTGCCGTTTGAAAAAATGCGATTTCAAGGTAGGAAGCAAATGTGTCAAGTCGGATTTAGTATACCATCTAGGCACAAATGCCTTACAGTCCAGGACTTCAAATTTTGAATTTTTTTGAAGATGTTGCCAAAATGACGTATTGTGATGTTTGCGATGATGTAAATACTAGGGTTGCCAAAATGAAATTATCTGCATAATTTTTATAGGTCTCCATATCTATGACGTAATAAAAACCAGGTTGCGAGATAGATAAGAAAACCCGCCAAAAAATCATCAAACTCAGAATTTGGTATCCTGGATTATACAGCATCTCTGCCGCCGTCTCAATAATATATGACGTAGACAAAACGTTGTCTGATGTCATGGATATTTTACACCAATGAGAATTGTAATTAAGTGACTTAATCATGATATTGGAGCGAAAATAACATCCACTTTATGGTTTCAAAATAAATAAATAAAGATAATGTGTTTCACAAAATGGGAACAAAGTGCATAAAAATCGGGGAAATTACCGTCAATAGTATTAGAATTTAAAGATGCTAAAATTATACCGCTGGATAAAGGAATTATACAATAGGAAGATGAATATGACACGCCAAATTTGGATTATTTCAATTCTACTTTAGATCAAGATTCTACTTTAGTATTTACTATTATTTAAATTCAACTTTAGATCAGATTTCTTTTCAAATCAAAATGGATTGCCGTACCTTTTTGATTTGAACAGAAAAATCATATTTCGAAAGTTTCACATGAAGTACGGTTTTCAGTAATTATTTTTGTACACTCATTGATACAATCTGATACCTTATTGATACAATATCCTTGTAGTGTAATGTGTTTAGAATAATTCCATGCGATTCAAATAAAGTTTTATTTAGCAATTGACAATTGGGGTAAAAACCGCTTTTTAACAAGCTAACAAAGAAGAATGAGTGGCTGTACGAACTACAACAAAAGTGAAGTGTTTATTCCACGGCCTTTGGGGTTGTTGGTGCATTTGGCGTAAGGAAAAATTAGCCAACGTTCAAAGCGCTGGCGCCAACATCCCGCCGGGCCTTGAAATATCATTTCAAAACAATTTACAAATGAGAAATTAGAGAACAATACTTAATTATACAGATCTTTTGACAAAATTTCCATTTGGTAATTTCAATTTAACATGGATTTTATTACCAGCAACAAATTCTTTAGTTTGAGCATCTCTAACTAAAACGTCACGACCATGATTAAGTTCAGAACAGCTAATAAATTGACCAAATGTTACCTTTATCTGCAGCTTTCGAATGAATCTGAAAATAAAACTTAGAATTCGAATTAGTTTCAAATAATTATTTGACAGTTTATAGAAATTTTCATAAAAGTCACTGGGGACGATAGATTGAACATAAGTGTTCACTAATGGTTTAAGTTCCTTTGCATATGCAGGATTGAAAACAAAAGCCTTGTAAATTAAAAACAAAAATCGCCAAAAATTTCTGAAATTAAAAGAGTTGTTCAGTCAATTTTACAACTCGACGAACTTACAATTCTATTTAGTATTTATTGATTCACTCACTTATCTGCTTGTAATATCTACTATTAAGTTTGAACTTTATAATATATTTTACGCTATTCTTAAAAAAAATGGCTGATGCAGCAAAAGTATCTTTCATATTTTAATTTGATGATAGAAATACTAATCAGAATAAAAGAATTTCTTAAATTATATTAAAATGAATGAAAAATTATAGAAAGTGTGTTGGATAATAACAAGGAACATATACGTGATTTCTTTAAGACTTCGTGAACTATTGAGTGCGACTTTGGACTTTCTGGAAAGGTAGAAGGTATGAAGATTTAAAACTTACAACATTTATTTCTCCTAACGTTGGTACAAATAATACAAAAAACGTGAGTCAATTATAAAAATTCTCTATAAGGAATATTTGAAAATAAAGGTCCCTTTGGGAAGCGACATGTGACTGCAGGAAGCTACTGTTTATTTCCTGTGATTAGACCCATGTTGAAAGAAAAATCAGAGCTGGTTTGAACTTTCTTCAGTCTGTCAAACTACCCCCACACACGGTACCATTTTCTGGAGACATACACGTCCAAGTGAAGAAATGCATCGCGTGTTGGAGGCTTTATAGGAATGGAATGGTCAGCGTTGTCTCCGATGGAGTATGTTTGGGACATTCTAGGAAGACGATCTGCTGGACGCTTACCACCCCCACAAACTCTCCAAGAACCGAAAAGAGCTCTTCTGGAGGAGTGTAAGATAGAATACATCAGCTATTCTATAGAAGCTATTCTATATTCAGTCATTCCTCAGCTAGAATATCAGCTATGCAGTGTTAATACCTTCGACTTGATGCCTCAAAGATGTTCGACGTTGCTGGTCATCCGAGGAAACTATACTTCCTACAAAAATAGTTTAAGAAAACACCCTTTTATTTGTTTTTCTCATGCGTAATTGTGTTTATTTATTTTTGTACCCAACTGCTCAATAAACCGATTTTTTCCCTTCCAAACAAGCGTCAACTTTATCTCATATAAACTGCTACGCCTGTCAATAATGTATCAATCCACCAAACAATTCTCCAGGAGATAGATCAACCCCAACTTCACTACATCTTTTAAATACTTTGAGTAGTGTATTATGTTTTAAATCTGTGCAATACCGTGGTAGCCTAGGGATTAGGGCCTCGGAAAGCATTGTCCGAAAAGGTGGGGTTTGATTTCTAATGTCGCCAAATATTCACTGAGTACATGCTCGTGCTCGTAAAATCTGTGCAATAGAAAATCCTGTGGTCGGTCAATGATTAATTACCATGAGTGTAATGGTCAGGAGAAAATTCCCTCCCTTTCCAGATCAGTGTCAAAATTAAGGGTTGGGGTACCTCTGGTGGTGCCATCTATCGGAGGAGATTAGAGCAAAGACGTACTTTCACCTTCATGGTGCTCGGATTAAACGAATGACGCACCCTACTGACGTAAATTCGCATTGCCAACGGCATAGCGAACTTGGTTTGTCCAAGTGTCATAAATAACAACAACAAATCTGTGTAATACATAAAATAATAAGTTTATATCTAACTTAATGAATAATTTGGAAAATTATTTTTTGTTTAAAGGATAAGCTTTCTTCCTTAGGGTTCCAAGTAAGTACCTTCTGTCTGTGTACTTATTCTGAATTATTATTAATGCTTTTATTTTTTATCATTTATCAAATGTTTTAAGTTTTTCAGATATTTTTTCAAATAGATTGTTTGAACAATAAACAATATTTTATTAGCTTTAATTGGTTTGCAAGATTTTACTGCTTAGATTCTAAAAAGGCTTTATTTTATTGAAAGTATAGAACTGTTTTTTTTTTTTGATAACAGTAGGTATTACCTAATAAAAATAGTAAAAGTGCAATTTCATCATCATCATTATGCATGTTTGAAAAATGAATTATTTATCTACCAAATTCCCCCCTCTGTCATAAGGATCCATGTTAATCATGCTTAAAAATGCGTGAAATTATTCATGATGGAACCAAAGATCCAAAATATTTCTTTTCTACCAGAATTTTAATATTTTTTTTCAAATATTCTACATTTTTTCTCTCTTAAATTTTTAAGCAATTATGTTTCTGAATGCATTTCCCAAAAAAGAAATAAGCTTCATTATTTTTAAGTAAGGTGTTTTTTAATGGATGCAATACTAACCGTTGGCTTTCGTTTGAATTATTCATTTGTTATGATTTGTGAACTTTGAACTCTTATTTACTTTTTAATCTAATATCAATATTTTCTTTAGGAAAGAAGACAATAAAAATTACGCTCCAATGCTCTAAGAAAACCTCGATCATTATTGTACATCTCTTTGACTAAAGAGCCCTCAACATTTTCTTTACAAGAAATAAATTTTTGTTCCTATTACTTCTGAGTTTTGATATGTTTAATTTTATTTTATACATTGCTTTAATTTGTTTTTTTAATTTCCAAAAGATATAATTTTCTCTTGATTTTGTGTTATTGAAATCGTGGATTAATCAATTTTCATATCTCTTCATTTCTTAAAAATTACATTTTTTTTATTTCAAATAAATTTTACATATAATAAATTAAATAATTAATTCCTAATTTGACTTTAAGCAAAAAATTATATTAAGATGAGTTCTATCAATTAATTTTCTGTTTTCTTTGAATGAACAACAATTTTGATTCCTATTAGTAGTTGAAATGGAAGAACAGCAAATATACTAACTTTAAAATAAATTATAGTCAAAGAACATTAATTATACCGATTACTGTTAAAACATTGATATCAAAGAGAAAATAAACATAATTCTGTTTACACAATGTGTATGTGTTTTCTTTAAATTGTTTATTTTAATTGAGTATATCCACCCAAATAAAAAAAAGGAAAAATAACTTAAAACATATTTTATAAATTTTTTGTTCACTATCTACAGTAAAAATTCTATACATGATAAACAAACATTTTTTTGTATTTAAAAATAAAGCATGTTTTGTGTTTCATTACTCTATTTGCTGGTATATAAAATTGCATTTGTCATGTTATAAATAACAATGCATAAATATTAATGTCAAAATTGAGGGAGTGAACCTTTTTGTGGTGCCATCTTGTGGTGGAGAAGCTTAGAACAAAATCGTATTTTACCCTTTGTGATGTTCTGGTTAAACGAAAGACGCACTTTACTGACTTAAATTTGCATATCCAACGCATAGCGAGCTTGATTTATCCAAGTGACATAAATAACAGCAACAGGCAACTTATCCTGTTTATGTATCACTTATATAGCAAGTAAATTCGCATATCCAACGCATAGCGAGCTTGATTTATCCAAGTGACATAAATAACAGCAACAGGCAACTTATCCTGTTTATGTATCACTTATATAGCAAGTAAATTCGCATAGCCAACGCATAGCGAGCTTGATTTATCCAAGTGACATAAATAACAACAACAGGCAACTTATCCAGTTTATGTATCACTTATATAGCAAGTAAATTCGCATAGCCAACGCATAGCGAGCTTGATTTATCCAAGTGACATAAATAACAACAACAGGCAACTTATCCATGTTTATGTATCACTTATATAGCAAGTAAATTCGCATAGCCAACGCATAGCGAGCTTGATTTATCCAAGTGACATAAATAACAACAACAGGCAACTTATCCATGTTTATGTATCACTTATATAGCAAGTAAATTCGCATAGCCAACGCATAGCGAGCTTGATTTATCCAAGTGACATAAATAACAACAACAGGCAACTTATCCATGTATATGTATCACTTATATAGCAAGTAAATTCGCATAGCCAACGCATAGCGAGCTTGATTTATCCAAGTGACATAAATAACAACAACAGGCAACTTATCCTGTTTATGTATCACTTATATAGCAAGTAAATTCGCATAGCCAACGCATAGCGAGCTTGATTTATCCAAGTGACATAAATAACAACAACAGGCAACTTATCCTGTTTATGTATCACTTATATAGCAAGTAAATTCGCATAGCCAACGCATAGCGAGCTTGATTTATCCAAGTGACATAAATAACAACAACAGGCAACTTATCCTGTTTATGTATCACTTATATAGCAAGTAAATTCGCATAGCGAGCTTGATTTATCCAAGTGACATAAATAACAACAACAGGCAACTTATCCTGTTTATGTATCACTTATATAGCAAGTAATTTAACATTTCTTCATCTAACAGTATTTATTTAAATCGATGAAATTACTACATAATTCTTAAGTATACATATTTTGTTACTTTTAGAAACCGAATCACTTGAATATCAAACAAAACTGATTAGGACGTTAGTGCTTTGTAATATGCTATTATTTGTTTAGTAGAAATTTCAGTGCATTTGTAAAATTCAATTTCTAATCTGTTCATCGAATTTTTTTATGTATTATCCTCATACATTTAATAAGTTTTCAAAACTAACTTGCATAAATTGATTCTTTTTAAGAATTATAAGTTTCCTACATTGCTGAAAGTATGAATTCGATGAGAATTTATTTTTATAAAAGATTGTAAGTCAGAAATAATTCATATATTTAAACAAAAACTTGTTGGGGAGAAAAAATAATTTCTAATTCTTTCTTTTTAAAGTGTACAAACGTTTTTGAGACAAAACTTTTTTCTACAATTTTATTTATCAAGAATTTTTGGCATAGTCTTGCCCAAGTTATTGTGTTGTTATTGTCATAAGTAACAACAATAACAACACAATAACTCCTCATGCAGTTTTTTATTTATTGACCTTACTGGGAGAATGAAGCAATAATAATGACTGATTTTAGAAACATACTCTGTTAATGTTTCTAATTCTTTCTTTTTCAAGTATACAAACGTTTTTGAGACATAACTTTTTTCTACAATTTTACTTGTCAAGAATTTTTGGCATAGCGAGCTTGTCTTGTCCAAGTGTCATAAGTAACAACAATAACTGCTCATGCAGTTTTTTATTTATTGACCTTACTGGGAGAATGAAGCAATAATAATGACTGAATTTAGAAACGTATTCTGTTAATGTTTCTAATTCTTTCTTTTAAAGTATACAAACGTTTTTGAGACATAACTTTTTTCTACAATTTTACTTGTCAAGAATTTTTGGCATAGCGAGCTTGTCTTGTCCAAGTGTCATAAGTAACAACAATAACTGCTCATGCAGTTTTTTATTTATTGACCTTACTGGGAGAATGAAGCAATAATAATGACTGAATTTAGAAACGTATTCAGTTAATGTTTCTAATTCTTTCTTTTTAAAGTATACAAACGTTTTTGAGACATAACTTTTTTCTACAATTTTACTTGTCAAGAATTTTTGGCATAGCGAGCTTGTCTTGTCCAAGTGTCATAAGTAACAACAATAACTGCTCATGCAGTTTTTTATTTATTGACCTTACTGGGAGAATGAAGCAATAATAATGACTGAATTTAGAAACGTATTCTGTTAATGTTTCTAATTCTTTCTTTTTAAAGTATACAAACGTTTTTGAGACATAACTTTTTTCTACAATTTTACTTGTCAAGAATTTTTGGCATAGCGAGCTTGTCTTGTCCAAGTGTCATAAATAACAACAATAACAACACAATAACTGATCATGCAGTTTTTTACTTACTGACTTTACTGGGAGAATGAAACAATAATAATGACTGATTTTAGAAACATACTCTGTTAAAAACAAACTTTGATTTGCATTTAACAATGACTCTTACCGAGTGATATTTCGATGCCCTGCAGTAACGCGATTCTTGGATACCTCACAGCAAAATTATATCAATCATTAATCATTTACAAATAAACCCTGAGAGATGTAAAGCTGTTGTCTTACATCAGAAAATCATCGAATACTGATTGTGTAATCTAAGATCTCAAAAAAATACCAATATTGCGAATATTTGTTACGAACTATCGTTATGAACTTCTATGCATTCGCCTCTATAAGTGAGAAGATTTACTGATCCACAAGATAAATATTAAAGTCTAAGACATCCATCAGGATTTAATATATAAGATGCAATTTCTGCCATCTTTATTTGAATCTCTCTTTCAGGTATTATTTATAAGTGGTAACTGTGTCTATATGTGGTCTCCAAATCAGTGTTTCCAAACTGTATATACTCCAAAGACGTATAAAATATTCCTGTACGTTCTCGCTGTCGGTTAAGTTTAATAATGTGATTCATTGGTAAAATGTTGTTATTATTATTGTTGGCCAAGTTATTTTCAAAAAAAAAAAACTTTCTTCACTATGGTTGTGGTCGTACTAGTGGGACGTTGTGATTCCCCAGGATTTTGGCTAGTAAAAGAGTGCATGAGCAATGTACATAAATGAAAAAAGAGACATTGTTTTTTTATAATATGCAAACAATACTTCACAGTTTATTTTTCCAAACATCAATATAAGACACAAAAATACAATTATATTTACTTAAAGCTCTGCAGCAAGGAAAAAATGCACCTTGTAAAAAGGGTTTAGGCAGTAACAAAAATCAAGGAATTCTTGTTGTGGCAGGGGATATGATTCACCAAGGAGCTAGGCCTAATGGCGAAACGTGGCGTGAGTCAGAGGGAGAAGAATTGCTGGTAAATGAGGCGTGTAATTTGCAGGGACAAAATGCTGTAATGTGTGATACAGCAAAATCAGAGATGAATGGATGCCAAAGATGTAGAAGGTCGAACTAGTGTGAGAACAGGTTGTCCTTACCGTGGGGTCGTGGATTAGGAAGTAGACAGTCAATGCAGGTTCTAACTCATGAGAGAAGGATGTTACCAGTCTTCAATAATCGTATCTGGATCCATCAACAATTTCAGGCAAGATAACTTGGAGAGCAGCTCCAACTGGAAAGTCGCTACAGAGGTGAAGCCGATTCATTCCATTTTCCCATTTGCTGCTAAAGGCTGTGAGATCCTCGATGAATGAGAAGACGGAAACACCAGCACCGCAGATGAGGGAAGAAGACTAGAGAATACAGCAAGAAGCAAAGAGCATGCCAATATAGAATTCACCAGAAGATTTCATCATATTGATTCGAAGATTGATTAATATGGTTTTTCAGCTCTCTAGTCAAGAAAGAAAGACCGTGGCTATAAAACTTCAACTTTCGTCCATGCCGCCTCGCAGGTGAGAGAGAGAAAGGGGAATTCCCTAATGCCGCAAACTCGGTAGACAATCCGATTGAGACGCCGTCTTATAGTAGACAAATGTGATCTACTCGATGTCTTAGTGTGACGTAGCTAAAACGTTGTATCTGACGTCATGGAATTTTAAACCAATGAGAGCGCTGTCTCGCGGAAAGTTGCCAGATATTTTGAACCAGCTCGAAATCTAGAAACATCTCGCGCTCCACCCCTTTTCTGACGTAACTAAGACCTCAATGACGTCATTTGGTCTGAAGCGATTCTCGCAAGACGCTCTGAGCATCTCGCGAGACAAGTCTCATGCGATCATCTACGAATTTGCGGACTGCCTACTAATACCGAGGAGAATTATTCTGCTGCCAACGGTTGTAAAAGAAAAGTTTAGGAAGTTGTACAACAAGAGGGCGCTGCAAACAGCATCAGCAAATGAGAAGTTGGCAAGGGCAGGAATTATGTGAAGTAACATCACAAAGACAAAGACTATTTTAAAAGAATAATCAAAATTATCTTATAAATTAGTACGTTAGATATTCATCATTTAAGTAATCAGTGATACTCAAGACAGACAGGGGCACCCTAACACCGCAGTTTCTGAAAGGCGATTAGGTACATAGTTGCCAGTTTGTTATATTTTTCATCATCCATCATATTATTTTCTAACTTGTAAATTATTGTAATGTAGGCACTGTTTTAACATCGGTTGTTGGCGATGACATTTTGGATTTTGGATAGATAGCTGGATATTTCGCGGACCAGCAAATCTTTCTTGCGGATAGATGCTGGTCCGAAGACCGGTGGTTTAGAAATTCTGTTCTAGATCAAACATCATTGCTCAGAAAGCAAAACCTAAGATATGTTAAAATAAAAAAGGTAAAGATATGTTAAAGTACATATTTTATGAATTTTTGTTTGTAATATTATTTAAGCGGTGAGGTTACTTTTCATTTAGTCAATTGGTTACTTTGCATTTAGTCCAGCTAATCGCAATTTTCTATGCACTGTAAGACATTAGAACTAACGTTTTTCAGTTTGTGCATATAAAGAAAATCCTCAACTGAATGGAAGTTGCTGTAAAATCTTTTGAGGGTGGGTAGCTGCAAATGTCAACCCTCTATATGTAGAATATGATTGATCTACCTGGGGAAACTTTTGAATTCTATAGCAGAAAAGAATTATTGCCAAAATCTTTGAACGAGGAAAAGATCGAATATTTCTTCACCTGGCCACTTTTTTTCTGATATTCCGATTTTTCCCTAGACTCCAAAACTCTCTCTATCACAATTTTTTGTGAATAATGGATCAAGTTCACAGAATATTTTTTTTAAAACTTCTCAGTGTAACAATGAAATTTGAATTTTTTCGGTTCAAATATTCCTTTAGTTATGCTGAGATTCCAGGTGGTATATTCACTATTCATTTGGATGCTTTAATTTGATTTTCAGTTTCTTATTTTACAAAGGAATTTGTGGTTTTTTAGTTAACAGATTATTTTGAATTAAATTGAAAATTCTGATTTTTTTCAACTATAGGAACTGGTGTGCTTCTTTTTACATATCATAGATATATCAAAACTGCTGTTTTATAACAATTATTATCTTTTTAAACTTTCTGTAGCTTTAATAAGAGGCATTTCGTTGAAAAATGACTTAAAATCAGAAGTTTTTCATCATGATAATACGCATTTCTACACAGCAGTTATTATTAATCGACAATGTCTTATAATAATAACTACCGTGTGGGAAATTAAAGAGATGGTGTTTCACATGCCCCGTATTCTCCAGATATGACACCGCATGATATTTTTTATTATATTGCTTTTTCATGGTCATTTATCATTTTTGTTAAAAGAAAAATTTCTTAGAGCTCCCAAATTGTCAAAAATAGTTAAAACTAGATAAACAATAACCAAAGTGCACTGAAGTCGGAAGAGAATATTTTGAAAGAATTGAGATAAATTTTAATCAATAAATTAATATCTTTTATTTTATATACTATAGACTTAATTTTAGCTAATATTTTATATACTATAGACTATTAATTAATCTAATCATACTTTATCTATTATAGACTGTTAATCTTGTAAGTATATTTTAATGAATAAAATGGAGTTAAACTAAATAATTTTTACTGATAACATTAATGTTTTACCTGTTGAAAAAATATTCTTATCAGTTTGAATTTTTTTCTTCAATCGTTTGACTTTGAAATAAATTTTCTGACAGAAGTAAAAATAAATGAGTTTGTTTGATTAAACTTTTTCACAACAAACACAGACATATACATATTTCTACCTTTATCATCTCGACGTTAAATATGAATAATATCAATTTGGCAGGATCATAACTCAAACTCAGATTGTGTGGCAATTATTTTCCTCCAGTTTTAAATATAATTTTTTCAAAAACTTTTTTTTAGAAAAACAAAGATACTTTTTTTAACCATTCTGACTTTGGCGCTTATTCATTTTTCAGAATTTTGATTAATATCATAAATCTTCTTCTGAAGAACTTTTTTTTAATATAGAACTGTGAATGGAAATTATGGAATAATTAGAATGAAAGCAAATTATCTAAATTTTGAGTTATTTCAGCAAGAAAAAAAAGTGTCATTTAAAAGCTAATCGCCTGATAAATCTGAATCCTGGAGTGAGTATTGCTCTCATTAATGAGTTTAGAAAAAACAAATTGTGGCTAATGTGTTTAAGAGGTTGCTTAAAAAAGAGTCAATAACTCACTTTATTTGAAGCGTTATTAGAAGAAAATAAATTGAGATAGCTTTATCAACACAGAGAGAATATATATTTCATTCAAAATGTAGTTTTAATATTTAAAGAGAATATTTTTTGATATTTCATTGCTATTTAAGCAGTTTTTTCTATGATATATAGGGATATAAATACACACATATAAATATATATAAATACCGGGATATAAAACTATCATATTATTATTATTTAGAAAAGAAAACGTTTTACAAAGTTATCTTTATGAACTCAGGTATAGGAATAAATCTAAGAAGTTATATATTTTGTGTACATTAAATATCATTGCGTTACAAAGCATTTTTTAAATAAAAGAGTAACGAGTCAAAGATTTGGTGAGCATTTCCAATAATATAATAAGTGGAAAATCTGTATATTTACATATTTTTAGATAAAAAATTTATATTATTTAGATATTTCATTGCTATTTAAGCAGTTTTTTCTGATATACATGGATATAAATACATACACACATATAAACATATATTAATACAGGAATATAAAACTATCATATTATTATTATTGCGTTTTACAAAGTTATCTTTAGAAAGAAAACGTTTTACAAAGAAAAGAAAACGTTTTACAAAGTTATCTTTATGAACTCAGGTATAGGAATAAATCTAAGAAGTTATATATTTTGTGTACATTAAATATAATAATTGTCTTACAAAGCATTTTTTAAATAAAAAAGGAACGAGTCAAAGATTTTTGGTGAGCATTTTCAATAATAAAATAAGTGGAAAATCTGTATATTTACATAGTTTTAGATAAAAAAACATACATTTATTTTGGTGTTAATATAGAAATAATTTGTTGTTTTTTTGTAAAAGCTTCCTTTCAAAGGAAATTTATGTTAAAAATCACATATGTTATTTAAATTACAGTTTTAATTAATAAATTAATGAGAAATAAATAAAATATTTAATCTATTTAAATAGCACTGTTATAAAATCTTTACCAGATTCAAACAATTATTTTAAACTATCTTAATGATTAAAGTTGTAATGTTCCATCTAGTAGTTCATGTCACCTCAAATTAACGTTGCAAATTTGAAATACGCATTTTCTAACCGTTTATCGAAAACATCATTTCCGGATGGATTTCAAGAAATGCTTCCTATATAATTACCAATATCCGTTCATGAAACTTAATTATAAAGTAAATATGCTAATATAAACTTAACTATAAGGCTTATTTATATGATTATAATAACATCTCTGTAATTCAAGCCTTTGTAACTCGGTAATCAGAAAATAAGGAAATCACGAAGTATCAAAAGTTTTGCATACTTTTTAAATGTGTTATTTAAATATATACAGGGTTAGCAAGAAATAAGTTTCCCACTTCAGAGGGCTGTAGAATACCTTCTATTTGTCCAAATGAGATAAAATTTGAACAACAGATAATTCAAATGATGCGCTTGACATTTATTAATAAAAGTACAAAATTTCACCGATAGATGGCGCTGTAATATACATAAAAATATTTGATATGCTTTATAAATGTTAAAAAATAATAATGAAAATGTAGCGTTACAACTCTTCAATATGCCCTTCTTCATTTTCAACAATGTGCTCTATAACCACAGAACCATATTTTCGACAGCAGACCGGTGTGAGTCTGTCGGAATATCAAGGATATGGCGCCTAATGCTGTCCTTCAAATCTGGTACACATGCTGGCCTTTTACGGTAGACATTGCCTTTCCAAATGAATGCCAAATGAATAAGGGCATATTGAAGAGTTGTAACGCTACTTTATCATTATTATTTTTTAACATTTATAAAGCATATAAAATGTTTTTATGTGCATTAAATTGCCATCTATCGGTAAAATTTTGTACTATTTTTTAGTAAATGTCAAGCGCATCATTTGAATTATCTGTAGTTCTAATTTTATCTCATTTGGACGAGTAGAACGTATTCTACAGCCCTCTGAAGTGGGAAACTTATTTCTTGCTAACTCTGTATATATATATATATATATATATATATATATATATATATATATATATATATATATATATATATATATATAATATTTTTGCTCATATTTAAAAGAACTGTTGTTCATTTCATTGTTATTAATAGTACGTTGCGCATCAAATGTTTTCAAATTTTACAGGACAATAAATCACACCAAAGAATCCTTAGAATTCAATTTCATACAAAAGTGGAAAATGATATAAACACAGAATATTTAATTTAATTTCACTTTCCGGGGATGAACATGATATTTAAATTCTTGCATAATGCAAAAATTATTAAATATTTTGGTTATGAAAATACGGTGAATATGAATACGATTCTAAATCATAATGAAAACGGAGGAAATCCCTAGAGAAAATATTTGAAAATGTTGTTACTAAGGCGAGATTGCATTATGATGCAATAGTTTCATTTAATGAAGGAAATGCTATAAACCTTGCAAATGTTGAGATGAATAATTTTATGGACTTTCAATGTTACATAATACTGGCAAAAGAGAACTAAGCAAAAAGCACCTCATGAAAATAAGACTTTAATAAAGGCTTTAAATAAAGTATACCTTATTTGTGTATTTTTATTCTTTAAAATCTCTTTACATAGATGAATTTGAACCACCTTTCTCTTTGAACTCTGTTTACCTGAAGAGAGAAAGGAAGTTTCTATTTCCTTTATTTTCTTATATTTTTTTTCTTGATATCCCTGTTTGTAATTTCAATTTTAACTTAATCACGTTTTTCATTTTGTTTGTATTCCAGATGTTTTCTTTTTTTTAATAAATAATTGAATTTTTTTATATTAAAAAGAAAGTTTTTGGAAGAAAATTATATACTTTCATTCTAAAGTTTGAATAGAATTAATTCTTTTCTTTCTCTCTGAAAGAGAAATAACACAAATATCTGCGTTCCATTAATTCGATGACTATTTACAAATCATTTTGCCCTTAAATAGTAATCGACTTTTAAATACCAAAACTATTTGGAAAATAATGTGAACAATACAAAGTACTTCTAACAAAAATAATAAAAACTTATTTTTTAGAGTTTTTTAGGAATCTATTGATTTAATTTACTGGTAAGCATTTTAAACAGTAACTATTATTTGAAATCATTAACGTTTGGGACATTTTATTCCAAATTGTTTGCTATAAATGTTATTATTTTTCTTTTTTAATTACTATATAATTTTCTTTTTAGTAATTAACATGTTATTATTTTTCTTATATATTATTAATAGTTATTATTTTCCTTTTTTAGTTACCATATAACTTCCATCTTTTTTATGTAAAAAGAACAAGATTTTCCCCCTTATTTACTGAATTCTTGTTGGAGAACAAAAGAAAACACTGTTAAAGTTGCGTGCATAAAAAATATTCTATTTAAAAAAAAAAAAAAAACATAATTTTCCTTTGCTTTTGGAGGAAGCCATCACTTTTAAGTGACGTCTTTTGAAAAAATAAATGCATTTAAATAAGTATTTTTGAATATTAAAAAATATACACAAGTTTTATATTTCAAATTTTTAAATACTAGAAAGTCGAAAAATTAAACATATATAATCTGGTTCAATGTAAAATAGGGTACCCATTGATTTGGCAGAAATTCGGCGATGAATATTGAAGATAAAAATTTAATTTCTAGTAATCCTGGTACTTTTAGCGCTATAACTAACGTAGTTTCACGATTGCCGCTTCGTTAGTCAATAATTGGAATAAGTAATCAATTCAATATTTATTTTCAGTTGAGATCTAATAAAGGGGGGATTCACAGAATTGACTATCGTTTTCCTGGGGATTTATTGAAATCGCCTTTTGGGGAATGGAGGTTAAAAATAGCATGGATACAAAATTACATGAAACAATATTAAAGATGTCAAATTTAAACACATTTTTTATATCCAGAAGGACTTTACTGCTTTCTTAGTAAAAGTCCATGCACTTCATTAAGTTAATTAAAGTCTTAAACGTATTAATGAATCTCTAATCGAATGAACTTTCTAAAATCAGTATCAATTGATGCAAGAAAGCATTACAATAATCACAGAACCCATGGGTAATTTAAAATAATTACAACAATCGTTTTAAGGGTAATAAAATACAATGATGTAAAGATTTCAACCAGTTCTTTTATGCAATTTCAAAGGTTATTTTACTTTATAAGATTCAACATCTATTGTTCAAGAAAATTCATGAAATGGATTTTATTTTTTTACTATATACAATCATAATTAAAGATGTTTCTCTTATTGAAAAATGAAATATATAGTTAGGCTGATTCCTTTCTCTTTACTATTATCATTTTGAATCTAAATGCGTTATAAGACTTATTTAAAATCACCACATTATTATTTTCCATGTTTTGCATTATTCTTTTCTATGCAAAGTGAAAGCAATATATTGATTTTCATAAGCTCTTAAAGTCAAAGTTCAATGTTATTTGTTTCTTTAACCTGAATTATTGAAATGATGACTTAGTGAATAGTATTTTTATTTACTAGTTTACAGAGGATGTGTTGATGTTACTTATGACGCTTAGACAAGCCAAAATTACTATGTCGTTGGCTATTCAAGTTTAAGTCAGAAGGGTGAGTCTTTCGTTTAATCAGAGCACCAAGAAGGTGAAAGCATTTATTTGCTTTAAGACTCTTCCGATAGATGGCACCACCAGAAGATCCTTTTCATTAAATTTTTACAATGATTTGAAGGAGGAGAAAATTTTCTCCAGACCGCGTTGGCCACAGGACTTTCGACCCCGTATATTAACCCCCCGTATATATTTAACGACCCCGTATATTGCAAGTACTCGGTGAATCTTTGCGGTTATTGGGAATTAAACCCCACCCTACTAGGCCGATGCCCTAATCACTAGGCTACCACGGCCCACAAAGAACGTGGTATGTTAATAACCTCATTAAAAAAATCGGTATACTTCCTAGAAAATATTTAATTTTCTTCAAATACTCATTTCAATAGAGATCACGTTAAATGAATTTCGCATTAAATGAATATTAAATTATTAAATGGAAGTTAATATGCTGCTGTAAATAATTGTTTCAATGCAAAATATTAAAAACTGTTATTTTTATAATTTTCAAAAATCTCACAATGGATTACGTATTTAGTCAGATTATAATATTTAATTTATTTTTCTGAAGAAAAATATCAATAATATATGAATTTAATATTGCGTTTTTTCCTAATTTGCCAATTTATTTTTAGACTTAACGATATTAAATTTTCTCTTTTGAAAAAGAAAAAAAGAATTTTTTGGTATATATTTCAGTTGCACTTCTGCATTAAATTACTTGCATTTTTGAGTAATTGACTGAGAATGAGAGCTGTAAGGTTATATTATATTCTGGATTCAAACCCAGTGACTGTTAAACGATGAATTATGTGTTATATTGAGATTCGCTCATGGTTTTTTTTCTTGTGTCAAAAAAGTATGCATGATTGGCAAATACGCAATGTATACTTAAGGAAGATTTAAACTATTTTCAGTTTTTACATTGTGTGTACTATGTATTATAAAGTAACACATTACATATTGATTATAAATTAAAAGGAATAAAATTATTTCATAGCTTGAAATTTTGAAAAATCATCAATTGTTTAAGAAATAAGTGTAGTCTGTTTTGAAAACTTTTCACAAATTTTCTATAGAAAAATATAATTTTCTAGAATATAATTTGGATTTTTTTATATTTTTGCTTAAAATGTAATTATTTGATAGATTTATTGTTTTATTTTACAAATTATTTATATTAATGTTATGTAAAGCGTAAAATATACACACATTTCAACACTTATTATAATCAAAATGTGTACATAATATTTTCATTTGTTTAGATATCAAATCTATTTAAGTATTATGAATAAAAAACTTCAATGGTCTAAGTCAAAATTACAAAGTCAGGAAAAATATCGACTCAAGAAATCATACATTTTTTTAACACTAATGAACAAGTAATGTTACTAATAATTTATTTTATTCTTATATTATTATTGATTCAAAATTGTTTGATTACAAACTAGAATGATTTTAAGAATTACAGGAAGAAGGTATGTCTTTAGTTAATTTACTCAATTAATTTACTCAATTTTTAGTTAATTTACTCAATCAATTAATTTACTCAGCATAATTATTATATGTACTCGGTAGTTTTGAGCTCAAGTGGTTTAGTAGCTTCACGCCGATTCCCGTAAGCTCAGCAAAGTGAAGCATCAATTTGGTGCGGGCAGTGGTTGGGAGGGTGACCACGGTGTACTCTCCTTCACTGGGTTGCTGGAACTCCGTGGGTTGGGGACGTGTCCACGTTCATGTGTGACGTCCAAAGTCCTTCCGCTGGTGTGGCGTGGATGTGGAGAGGAGGGTGCCAGCTCAAGGTGTAACCTTGTCTCTTGACCGTGGTTCAAAATCACGAGGCACCTTAAAAAGAGCAAGGAAAAAGTTGCAAACTCTTAACGGTACGTACATACTTCTTCGAACTTTATTCACATTGAGAAGAACTCAAGCAATTTATTTTAAATTATTTAAGTTTAGAGGAATTCGGGAATTCCTATATGATTAATTATTTTATTAGTTTCTAGTTCAAGTAGTTCTATAGTTTATTTCCTCAAGTACGTACAAGATGTTAAATTCAAAATGACAGACTTACAAGACGAAATACCACCTATTGAATGTGAACATCGCATACCAAAACATTCATCGAATCTATATCAGACTATGATGATAATACACCTCTAGCTATACAATTAGCTTCAGAAGTCGGAATTTCAAACTTCATAGTGTTTTTGTGTCCTACAGCAGGATATGCGTTCCTAAGAGGCCTTCACAGTTAAAATCTGAACTATTAAATGCTATTTCCAACAAAAATGGGATTGAAGAAGTGAGACATACCAGAAACGGAAACTAATTATCGCTACAAATGATTATAAAACAGCAACAGAAATTTGTAAAATCGAAACAGTATTAAATGTTCCTGTGACTCCCCAAATACAAATTGAACAATACACTACGAAATTAATCATCCCGTTCATATCAGTGGACGAAAGTCTAGAAAATCTAGCATTAGAAATTGAAAATAACTGCCTTATTGTATCTCAAATACGACGTTTCAATAAAAAGGGATCTTCAGAACTTTCAGAAACTATCTTGGTAAGAGTCTACGGACATAAAATCCCGTCTCAAATTAAAGTATTTTTATCTATTGTAAACATAAAGATTTTTGTGGATAAAGTTCGTCAATGTGGAATTTGTTTTAAATTTACACATGCAATAAAAACATGTAAAGTACAAACAGCTTTATGCAGACTCTGTGGCTCACATCACAATAATGATCCTTGTTCAACTAAAGTCCCATATTGTGTAAACTGCAAAGGATCTCTCGCGTCAGATGATCCTTCATGCTCAGCTCGTGAAGAAGAAACTCGGTTTTTAAAATTTAAGGCAATAAACCATTTATCTTTTATTGAAGCAAGAAGACAATTTAAAAGCTCTAAAACCAGTTTTGCTACAATTGTAAAGTCTAATCAACCATCAGAAATTACTCATGCAAAAATAAATGATATTGTCACCTCAATACTTACAAAATTTGAAGAGTCAGTAGACAAAAATTTTTTAGCTATTCAAACCCAACAAGAAACAATTCTTAATACTATTTTCCAAAAATTTGAAAAAACAGTAAGCAAAATATTTGAAACTAGAAGTCTCTCGTCATCCCCTGCTAGAAGGAAAACTTGGAAAAGTAGTCGAATCCAAAAGCAATCATCAAACCCTAGTAGTGACATTCAGTTCAATCCAATTTTACCTGTGAATAGTGTATTTAATTTTGGTATCTCTTCTGAAGAGCAGTCAGAAATAATTGAAAATGCAAAATTCAGAAAGGGAAGTAATAAAATTTCCTAACAGATGGAACGCAACTACTATCCTGGGTGCATCAGTTCGTAGAAGTCAAACAGTAATCATAATAATTGTAACTTTTTTCATGTTCTCATTAATTTCGTGAAATGCTCGTAGTGTTCTCAATAAGCGCCCATACATGAAACTTCATTATTTTAACTCTGCAGACATTATTGCAATACAAGAAACGTGGTTAAAAAAGTTGACAAGATATCTTTATTTAACAAAATAATCTTTCGTCAAGATAAAGAAGATAGCCGAGGTGCAGGCCTTCTCCTAGCAGTAAATAAAAACATTCCAACAAGGCAATTTTCTCCTATCCGTCCCTCAGATGATGGCAGAGAACTCTTAGCAGTCAAGATCACAGTGGCAATAACTACAATAACTATTATTAATGTTTACATTCCTCCAGGCAAATTTTCTTCAGAGTGGCTTCATAGCATAATTCAAGGAATTCAGCCTCCTTACATCATCATAGGAGATTTCAATATTAGACATACATCATTAGGAAGCTGTTCTACTTCATCAAGGGCAAATGACCTTCTTGAATGGATTCAGGAAGAGAATTGCTGCCTCCTGAACTCTGAAATTCCAACACATTACGGCCCACATCATAAACCTTCACTCATCGATTTCACCTTTGTATCACCAGACATTTATCACCTAAGTCAAATAGAAGTTCACCCAGATTGTTTTGGAAGTGATCATTTATCATCTAAAACTAGCATAGCTATAGGAGATATTGATCACCATATACCAAACAGATCACGTATCCTGTGGTCAGAATTCTTTGCTTCCATCAATACTGATCATGAAATTTCTAATCTTCATTCTATTGAACAATTCAATCATCTCTGCATAAATAAACTTCACAAGTTTCGAAGATGGCAGAAAATGCCAAGTAAAATTTATCCTCCATGGTGGTCTTCTAGATGTAGTTATCTCCTGGGCCAAAAAAGACGTCTTTGGCGTAAAGCCCAAAACACATGTGACAAGTACGTTTGGATAGCATATAAAAGAACTGCAGCAGAACTGCATCGACTACTCATATATCTCTCTCGAAAATATTGGGACGAAATAATAATTTCAGCTGGAACATCAAAAAATATTTTTAATTTATTAAAAAATCTCCAAAATAGAGTTACAGTATATACAACTTCACATATGATCCTATTACATAATAATTCTCCAGTGACAGATCCTACCCATCAAGCTAATATGTTTACAGACTTCTACACTCGTTCACCAATTTTAGAGGTTATTCCACTGGATTTAAGTACAAGTGAGGATTTCTCTTACAATAAACCCTTTAATGTATCTGAACTACAAGAAGCTTGGGCCAGATGCAAAAATTCGTCTGTAGGTAAAAAGATATCTGCAAAAATACTAAAAGGAATTACTACTACCAACCTAGACTACCTCTTCTCCCTGATAAATAAATCGTGGCTTACAGGTATTGTACCAGAAATATGGAAATCCTCTATTGTCATTCCAATTTTACAACCGGGCCAATCTTGTGGCATCGTACCGTCCTATATCTCTGACTAGTGTCACGTGTAAATTAATGGAAAGAATGATTTTGAAGAGATTTATTAACTATATATCAACCAAATCTTTCTTTCATCCCAACCACCACGGGTTTCTGCCACATCGAGGTTGTGACAGTATTTTATCCATCATTCATCATCACATAATTTCTGAAAGATCCTCTAGAAAATTTGTTGTTTTGGTTGCAGTGGATATTTCCCAGGCCTATGATTCAGTTTGGCCAGATGGCCTAGTTTATAAATTACTTCAAGCAAACATCAAAGGAAATGCTGCTTTGTGGATTCAACAGTTCATTACAACTCGCTATTTTCAAGTAAAATGGAGAAATAAGCTATCTTCACCAGCCACATCATATAGGGGAGTTCCACAAGGGAGCGTGTTATCACCTTTCCTGTTCTCAGTGTTTATGGCAGACCTCTACGATATCCTTCCCCCTGACATCAAATGCTTTATGTACGCTGATGATATATTTCTACTATATGAATCTGTTAATTTGGGAAAACTTCAGCAGAAACTAACATCTGCACTTGGAATATTACAAAATTGGTGTCAGGAATGGAAGTTATCGATAGACCCACAAAAATGTTCTATGATCAACTTTTCTTCAAAACGACAACAACCTAATTTCAACTTGTTCATCAACAATCATCCTATTTCCTGGAGTAAAAATGTTCGAATTTTGGGATTACATTTTTCACACAATTTATCTTTCCGTCATCATTTTCAGGAAAAGAGAAAAGCTATATCAAAAAAGTTGAATGCTTTAAAAGGTATCGCAGGCAATAGATGGGGTGCTCGTACTGCTCATCTTCTACAAATCGTAAAATCATTTATTGTCTCCAGTCTGGATTATGGCTGTCATATATTTAGTTCAGCATGCACAACAGATCGCAAAATCCTTGAAACTATATATCACACTGCTCTAAGAATTGCCACAGGTCTTCCCAAATGGACCCCCATACCTATAGTTCTACAAGAAGCAGGAGAAACTTCTCTTCACTCTAGACATGAAATGCTCTCCTTAAACTTTTACATTCGGAATTTAAGCAAGTCATCATTATCCCCCTGTGCTTTAGCTTGGGAAAAGCTAACTTATAATCGAGTTAATCGTAATCATCCTCTAGCCATTAAAGCCAAATTGTGGCTCGAGCAACAAGGAATAAATACCTCGTGCATATTAAAAGTCCCAATAGAATGGCCAGAAATGTCAAAAAAATCTCAATTTATTCCTCGAGTCATCATGGCAGACAAATACGTTGATATTTACAGATGCTTCCAAGCAGGGATCAAATGTGGGTATTGCAATAGTCAATTATACAACTAGTCTATCAATAACAGGGAAAATTAATTCCATAAACTCCATCTTCTCGGCAGAGGCTATGGCACTACTTATTGCAGTCTCTAAAATTTTCACTGAACCCAAAAAATATGTCATTTTCACAGATTCACTTTCTTGCATCTTTGCTCTTTCAGATTGTTCCAGGACATCACCAACTATCATTCAACTTCTTCGATCCCAAATGATTCAATCTACTCAAAAGTGTTTGTCAATACAGTTAGTTTGGGTTCCAGGACATTCAGGGATTGCAGGTAATGAAATTGCCGACTCATTGGCGAAAGCAGCAACAGGGAGTCAATATGCTATTCGATCTATTTCTCCTGAAGATCTGAAACAACACATCAAGAAATTTTACTTTAATGAAAGTTACAATCAATGGAAAAATAGCAAATATGCTGAAGCATTCACTCATCTCACATCTATTCGCAAAAAACATAGACTGTTAACGAAATCGCGACTAGAAGACGTTTGGCTGGCCAGAATAAGAACAAGATCCTTTCCTACCAATTCTATTCTATTTAGGTTTAATCTCTGGCATACAGACCGCTGTCAGTGCGGTGAACCTGAAACTATAGATCATATTCTACTAGATTGTCCTTTGTACGAAAATCAGAGGAATCAACTACGGAAAATATTAGGAATAGGAGCGTTATCATTCTCTTGGATATTTGAACTATCTACAAATCCGGAAATTAAAATTCTTGCATGCTGTGAATTTCTACGCCAGTCTAACAGATTATAATTTTAACGAAAAAAGAAAGTTACAACTCAAAATCCTTGAACTATTTTCTAATATGAATTTATAAATCCGAATTTTTCTTCTCATATCAAGACTTTTTCTGTTAGTGATCACTGACTTCAATTAACTTTACTTAAATAAGGTTAGTCGATTGACTACATAAATCCTCTCCAAATACCTTCTTCAAAGAGAGCTACAAGCATCCTAGCATAAAGCTCCAAAAGTGTCCGCCATAACCTACCTACCTAAAAAGAGCAAAAGTCGTACTTTCACCTTCGTGGTGCTCTGTTCCAAACGAAAGACGCTCTCTATTGACTTAATTCGCACAGCCAAAGGCATAGCGAGTTTGGCTTGTCCAAGTGTCATAAGCAACAACAGATCGGTAATTTGATTATCGAATTTGAATTACCTAGAGTAAACGGTTCTGTATTTATCTTGTCCGAAGACTACCTTGTTGCTTGGTGTCTTGTACTTATTAAGTGTATTTTTATTACGATCAGATCCCCTGCTAATCATCGACTTTCTCTCTGTCAACGATTTATTGGAGTTAATCTGACAAATGCCAGATCTTTAAAGAGAATAAGCCAACAACAATAACAATTTTTATTATGTTTTTTCGTTGATGTGACATTAAAATTCGGAAAAAAACAACCTTGTCACTTAACAAAGGCCGCTCCATGGCTGAGTGGTCAAAGGCATCACTGCTAATCACTTGAGAGCGTAGGAGTGTGGGTTCGATTCCCATCGTGGCCCTGGGTGTTTTCTTCGTTATTCTTTTGTGGTTGTACATCTGTCTTTGTGCTATTTGTCCTAATATCGACAAAGACTTACAAGCGGATCTCAAGAATCAAGCATACAAGTCTGAATATATGTAATGTAATAAATAAATAACTTAACAAAAGTTTAGAGTTTATACCTCGTTTGCACTGCACTTTTAAATGCGTTCAAGTCTCGGCAGAATTTTCTCGCGGTGTCAGCCTGTGATTTAAATTAGTTCGAACTGATTTAGCGTCATCTTCTTTTCTTCTATCTTGCTGTTAATATTAGGCCTCTTTACTGACAGCAAGATAGAAGATATACTGAATTAAGATGGATAGTAACTATTTTATAATTAATAAAATATAATATTGATAATATTCCATGTAAAAAAATGAAAAAACACAAAATGCATCTCTTTTTTGGTTTATTGTATAAACCTTATATAAATCCTAAAAGATTTTTTGCGGTTTTGTAACCAACGGTACAATAATCACAGAGCAATGATGCCTCTACCATCCATGATGCAACTGAAGCGGCCGAAAAATAGTTCAGTGCGAATATAAAAATAAATCTCACGATTTTTTATCACCCACGATAAGAATCGCTCAGTGTCTACGATCCATGATGGAACTGAAGCGGCCGAAAAATAGTTCAGTGCGAATATAATAATATATCTCACGATATTTTATGGCCCACGATAAAAGTCGCTCAGTGTCTACGATCCATGATGCAACTGAAGCTGCCGAAAAATAGTTCAGTGCGAATATAATAATATATCTCACGATTTTTTATGGCCCACGATAAAAGTCGCTCAGTGTCTACGATCCATGATGCAACTGAAGCTGCCGAAAAATAGTTCAGTGCGAATATAATAATATATCTCACGATTTTTTATGGCCCACGATAAAAGTCGCTCAGTGTCTACGATCCATGATGGAACTGAAGCGGCCGAAAAATAGTTCAGTGCGAATATAAAAATAAATCTCACGATTTTTTATCACCCACGATAAGAATCGCTCAGTGTCTACGATCCATGATGGAACTGAAGCGGCCGAAAAATAGTTCAGTGCGAATATAATAATATATCTCACGATATTTTATGGCCCACGATAAAAGTCGCTCAGTGTCTACGATCCATGATGCAACTGAAGCTGCCGAAAAATAGTTCAGTGCGAATATAATAATATATCTCACGATTTTTTATGGCCCACGATAAAAGTCGCTCAGTGTCTACGATCCATGATGCAACTGAAGCTGCCGAAAAATAGTTCAGTGCGAATATAATAATATATCTCACGATTTTTTATGGCCCACGATAAAAGTCGCTCAGTGTCTACGATCCATGATGGAACTGAAGCGGCCGAAAAATAGTTCAGTGCGAATATAATAATATATCTCACGATTTTTTATGGCCCACGATAAAAGTCGCTCAGTGTCTACGATCCATGAGGCAACTGAAGCTGCCGAAAAATAGTTCAGTGCGAATATAATAATATATCTCACGATTTTTTATGGCCCACGATAAAAGTCGCTCAGTGTCTACGATCCATGATGGAACTGAAGCTGCCGAAAAATAGTTCAGTGCGAATATAATAATATATCTCACGATTTTTTATGGCCCACGATAAAAGTCGCTCAGTGTCTACGATCCATGATGGAACTGAAGCGGCCGAAAAATAGTTCAGTGCGAAAATAATAATATATCTCACGATTTTTTATGGCCCACGATAAAAGTCGCTCAGTGTCTACGATCCATGATGCAACTGAAGCTGCCGAAAAATAGTTCAGTGCGAATATAATAATATATCTCACGATTTTTTATGGCCCACGATAAAAGTCGCTCAGTGTCTACGATCCATGATGGAACTGAAGCTGCCGAAAAATAGTTCATTGCGAATATAATAATATATCTCACGATTTTTTATGGCCCACGATAAAAGTCGCTCAGTGTCTACGATCCATGATGCAACTGAAGCTGCCGAAAAATAGTTCAGTGCGAATATAATAATATATCTCACGATTTTTTATGGCCCACGATAAAAGTCGCTCAGTGTCTACGATCCATGATGGAACTGAAGCGGCCGAAAAATAGTTCAGTGCGAATATAATAATATATCTCACGATTTTTTTATGGCCCACGATAAAAGTCGCTCAGTGTCTACGATCCATGATGCAACTGAAGCTGCCGAAAAATAGTTCAGTGCGAATATAATAATATATCTCACGATTTTTTATGGCCCACGATAAAAGTCGCTCAGTGTCTACGATCCATGATGCAACTGAAGCTGCCCAAAAATAGTTCAGTGCGAATACAATAATATATCTCACGATTTTTTATGGCCCACGATAAAAGTCGCTCAGTGTCTACGATCCATGATGGAACTGAAGCGGCCGAAAAATAGTTCAGTGCGAATATAATAATATATCTCACGATTTTTTATGGCCCACGATAAAAGTCGCTCAGTGTCTACGATCCATGATGGAACTGAAGCGGCCGAAAAATAGTTCAGTGCGAATATAATAATATATCTCACGATTTTTTTATGGCCCACGATAAAAGTCGCTCAGTGTCTACGATCCATGATGCAACTGAAGCTGCCGAAAAATAGTTCAGTGCGAATATAATAATATATCTCACGATTTTTTTATGGCCCACGATAAAAGTCGCTCAGTGTCTACGATCCATGATGCAACTGAAGCTGCCGAAAAATAGTTCAGTGCGAATATAATAATATATCTCACGATTTTTTATGGCCCACGATAAAAGTCGCTCAGTGTCTACGATCCATGATGGAACTGAAGCTGCCGAAAAATAGTTCAGTGCGAATATAATAATATATCTCACGATTTTTTATGGCCCACGATAAAAGTCGCTCAGTGTCTACGATCCATGATGGAACTGAAGCGGCCGAAAAATAGTTCAGTGCGAATATAATAATATATCTCACGATTTTTTATGGCCCACTATAAAAGTCGCTCAGTGTCTACGATCCATGATGCAACTGAAGCTGCCGAAAAATAGTTCAGTGCGAATATAATAATATATCTCACGATTTTTTATGGCCCACGATAAAAGTCGCTCAGTGTCTACGATCCATGATGCAACTGAAGCTGCCGAAAAATAGTTCAGTGCGAATATAATAATATATCTCACGATTTTTTATGGCCCACGATAAAAGTCGCTCAGTGTCTACGATCCATGATGGAACTGAAGCGGCCGAAAAATAGTTCAGTGCGAATATAATAATATATCTCACGATTTTTTATGGCCCACGATAAAAGTCGCTCAGTGTCTACGATCCATGATGGAACTGAAGCTGCCGAAAAATAGTTCAGTGCGAATATAATAATATATCTCACGATTTTTTATGGCCCACGATAAAAGTCGCTCAGTGTCTACGATCCATGATGGAACTGAAGCGGCCGAAAAATAGTTCAGTGCGAATATAATAATATATCTCACGATTTTTTATGGCCTACGATAAAAGTCGCTCAGTGTCTACGATCCATGATGCAACTGAAGCTGCCGAAAAATAGTTCAGTGCGAATATAATAATATATCTCACGATTTTTTATGGCCCACGATAAAAGTCGCTCAGTGTCTACGATCCATGATGGAACTGAAGCGGCCGAAAAATAGTTCAGTGCGAATATAATAATATATCTCACGATTTTTTTATGGCCCACGATAAAAGTCGCTCAGTGTCTACGATCCATGATGCAACTGAAGCTGCCGAAAAATAGTTCAGTGCGAATATAATAATATATCTCACGATTTTTTATGGCCCACGATAAAAGTCGCTCAGTGTCTACGATCCATGATGCAACTGAAGCTGCCGAAAAATAGTTCAGTGCGAATATAATAATATATCTCACGATTTTTTATGGCCCACGATAAAAGTCGCTCAGTGTCTACGATCCATGATGGAACTGAAGCGGCCGAAAAATAGTTCATGCGAATTTAATAATATATCTCACGATTTTTTTTTTATCGTCCATGATAAATGTCACTCAGTGTGAAATATTATTGTAACGATAAAATATCGTACGACTTTTTATTGTACGATGAAAGTCGTCTAATGTGAATAACCAATCAAAATAAATACAAGAGAAGCGAAGTTTAAAAACATAATAATACAGAAATATTTACATAAGTAGTAAATAAGCATAAAAAAACTGTATTAATTTTGAGAAGAAATAGATTTATAAACAACATTCTTTGGTTTCGTATTCCTCATTTGAAATATCATAATCTTAATTAATATCCTTTTGGTCTGTAATTGCTTGATAAACGTGCTCAACTATAAAAAATACTAGAAAATATCATATAATTTATAATGACAAGTGAGCCGACCGATGGCTGAGTGGTTAGCGCTCCTGACTCCCGAGCTGTGGGTCCTGGGTTCGAATCCTGGTTCGGGCATGGATGTTACTTTCTTTCTCTGTTCTCTCTATGTTTCTTTATCCTTTCTTCCGTGATGTTGTATGAATGTGGAACACCCTATAAACGGGTTTGTGGTGGTATGACGCAGGTAGCGCTACTCGCCTCCGTGACTTGGTTCACAGGTGCCCGCTGGGTAACGACAAATGAGTAGCAGTTTCTGGCCTTGTTGTGGCATAGGGTTCAACCCTCAAGTACCCGCCGTTGGAAAAAAATAAAGCGATAAATAAGGTTTTGAACAAGAACCAATATTTCTTAAATCAGTTTCGAGTATGTAAGGCAGTGCGAACTGTGTTTTCAGCTTGCTGTTTAAGTAAATCAGATTTAGCTTTAAATCGATTTTTAAAAAGGCAGTGTGAATGGAGTATAATTAGATTATTAGTTTAATTTAGCGGTAAAAATTGTCAGAAAAAGTAATACATAAAAACTTAACACTGTACAATATTGAAAATATACCCAGATTTTTAAGCTCATGAACTTATTTTTACAAGTCTTTTTAAATGGGGTAGGAAAAAAAGGAGAAACCACGAAATGTTTTGGAGCTTATAAAATATTTCTGTTCCCGGAAACACCAAATATACAGTGACGGTGAATTTAGAGGCTTACACAGTGAGTAAACTAGCAGAATAGGAACCGGTTCTTCCTGCACCAGTCAATACTCTGTTACCTGATGCAGAAATGGAGGAATCGGTGGTGTTTAACCGATGCAAATACAGTGCTGAAGTGCGTTAGTGTTACCAATAATAGGTTTCCACTTGGCAGGCAAAATGGGGATGTGTGTCATTACCTTGAGATCAATAATTAATTAACAGGTAGCTGTCTCGATGTAATCTGTATGGAAGGACTATATCCGGCACAATGGATTCTCATTTCCATAAATTAAAGTTGCCATTGAAATAAGTTACTTTAACGGTTTGTGATGTCCAGCGTTTCGGAATGCGCAGCATTCATACCACTTTGAATGTGGATCGGTCATGAATTATGAATAAAATAATATAATTTAGAGTCCATTATATAAGATCATAATGTATTATATATCCTAAGTTATGTTATATCTATTTCTCTATCATGTAGATTAACATTTATTTGAAATATGCTACATTATATTGTATTAATATCGTATATGTTTCTATCCTGTAATTTGAATATTATATTATTTCATATCAAATCGTTTTTAGTTCTCTGTATTTTATTTTAATCGAAAGAGAAACATAAATACCTTGTAAGAAAGATGCTATGAATTTATTTTCAAAAAAAAAAAAAATCTTTAAGTTAACATCGTAAACTATTTTGGATATATACATTCTAAGAGTTATCTGGTGATCAAATCTTGAAACTATACTTTTGAATTGAAATGTATAATGTATTATATGCTGCGCTGTATTTTGTCTTATGTATCTTTATATTTACCTCATAAGCATGTTACATTGGTATTGTTGTTGTTGTTGCTTATATGACACTTGGACAAGCCAAGATCGCTATGCCTTTGGTTGTGCGAATTAAGTCAATAGAGAGCGTCTTTCGTTTGGATCAGAGCACCACGAAGGTGAAAGTACGACTTTGCTCATTTTAAGGTGCCTCGTAGTTTGGAACCACGGTCAAGTGACGAGGCCACACCTGAGCTGGCACCCTCCTCTCCACAACATTGGAATAAGTATGATATATCACCAAAAGGAATATCTCGTGAAATCACCGTTCTTTTTTCATAAATAATATAAAATAATTACTTTTGATGCAGAAAGTGCTCACTAAGCTTTTAAATATTCTTTATTTTTTGATGAACGAATTTACAGTAAACCTCTGAAATACGTAAAAGAGTTATTTTATCCTAGAATTACATGAGTTTGTTTTTTTTATAAAGTCTATATTCTTCTATAAATGCATAAAAATAAATTATTTATTTATAGAAGAGTGTTGATTATTATTATTTCTAAAGGAATAGGAAAGTTAATACATTATTAGTAGAACAAAAAAAAAACATGTTTAAACATTTTGTGAATATCACAGGAATAAATCAATTCTTTGGAGTAAAATACAATTTAAGTAATATCAATACTTTTTAAATGTAAATAGAGCCGAGAAAGAATATAATTTATTCTTTTTTTTGTAAATTATTAATTAAGTATGTTATCACTGAAATAAAAAAGCAATATTAATCAATTTTTTTAAAATATGGCGAAATTTGTAATGATATCGAACAAATAAGTAAATTTATTTTTGTGGAATAAAATAAATGAGAAAGTTTTTTTTAAGTGGGAAAGAATAATATAAAGAGAGCTGTGAAAAAAATAATGTAAATTCTTCTATAAATAAATAATATTAACAGGTATACACTAGAGGAGAAAATAATTGGAATTTAATTATTTTAAAGCAAATATAATCTAGTTAGTTATATGAAAATCGCAAAAATAGGTAAATCTTTTGAAGCAAAGCTCTTTGAGTGTAAATTGAGCTCTCTGTAGAAACTAATCAATGTTAACCTATAAATAAATAATATTAAATAGTATATTATTAGTTTGTAATTCAAAGTGAAATAAATCTTTTACTTTAAGAAGGAATAAAAATAAGTTTTTGACGGGAATATTGCAGAAAAAACTGCACTATAAACTATAAATGATATTAACATATATACACTAGAGGAGAAAATAATTGGAATTTATTTTAAAGCAAATATAATCTAGTTAGTTATGAATATCACAAAAATAGGTAAATCTTTTGAAGCAAAGCTCTTTGAGTGTAAATTGAGCTTTCTGTAGAAACTATTCAATGCTAACCTATAAATAAATAACATTAAATAGTATATTATTAGTTTGTAATTCAAAGTGAAATAAATCTTTTATTTTAAGAAGGAATAAAAATAAATTATTGACGGGAATATTGCAGAAAAAACTGCACTATAAACTATAAATGATATTAACATATATACACTAGAGGAGAAAATAATTGGAATTTATTTTAAAGCAAATATAATCTAGTTAGTTATGAATATCACAAAAATAGGTAAATCTTTTGAAGCAAAGCTCTTTGAGTGTAAATTGAGCTCTCTGTAGAAACTAATCAATGCTAACCTATAAATAAATAATATTAAATAGTATATTATTAGTTTGTAATTCAAAGTGAAATAAATCTTTTATTTTAAGAAGGAATAAAAATAAATTTTTGACGGGAATATTACAGAAAAAACTGCACTATAAACTATAAATGATATTAACATATATACACTAGAGGAGAAAATAATTGGAATTTATTTTAAAGCAAATATAATCTAGTTAGTTATGAATATCACAAAAATAGGTAAATCTTTTGAAGCAAAGCTCTTTGAGTGTAAATTGAGCTCTCTGTAGAAACTAATCAATGCTAACCTATAAATAAATAATATTAAATAGTATATTATTAGTTTGTAATTCAAAGTGAAATAAATCTTTTATTTTAAGAAGGAATAAAAATAAATTTTTGACGGGAATATTGCAGAAAAAACTGCACTATAAACTATAAATGATATTAACATATATACACTAGAGGAGAAAATAATTGGAATTTATTTTAAAGCAAATATAATCTAGTTAGTTATGAATATCACAAAAATAGGAAAATCTTTTGAAGCAAAGCTCTTTGAGTGTAAATTGAGCTCTCTGTAGAAACTATTCAATGCTAACCTATAAATAAATAACATTAAATAGTATATTATTAGTTTGTAATTCAAAGTGAAATAAATCTTTTATTTTAAGAAGGAATAAAAATAAATTTTTGACGGGAATATTGCAGAAAAAACTGCACTATAAACTATAAATGATATGAACATATATACACTAGAGGAGAAAATAATTGGAATTTATTTTAAAGCAAATATAATCCAGTTAGTTATGAATATCACAAAAATAGGTAAATCTTTTGAAGCAAAGCTCTTTGAGTGTAAATTGAGCTCTCTGTAGAAACTATTCAATGCTAACCTATAAATAAATAACATTAAATAGTATATTATTAGTTTATAATTCAAAGTGAAATAAATATTCTATTTTAAGAAGAAATAAAATTAAATTTTTGGCATAAACATTGCAGAAAAAACTGTACTACTGACGTGAACATTGCAGAAAAACATTATAGAGTAAAACCAATATCAACACTTTTTAAATTTGAAGCGAGTAGAGAATAAAAGAAATACTATAGTAGAGAGAGAAAAAAGATGCATCTCACTTATCGGCATTTTTCCCTGACTATTTCAAGAAACACTCGAAGGAATGATAGAACAAAATGTCCTATTCTTTTGGAGTTCGAATGTCAGCCCCACAGGATTTAGTTAGAAGCTCCGATTATTTGACGGTACAGAGACACAGAGAGATTTGTGAGAAAATCCTTGGATTGTCTCAGATTAACTTGGAACTGATTAAACTTACTTTGTATAAAACAACATCTTGCAAATGTAATATTCTTATTTTTTTATAAATACTTTTGTCAAAGAATTAGGAATTTTATCTATAAACTAAACTTATATTCACATTTCTTTCCCATAGGAAAACTAATACTGTCATTTAAATTCATATTTAATGAAAAGGTATTATTGTTATAAAAGTAGAACTTAATTTCTTTAATACAACTATGCTTTAATGTTAAAAGAAGTTTGAAAAATTTATTGAATTACTTAAATCCTAAAAGAAAATAAAAAAGATACATTAATATATATTATTTAATAATCCTTTTAAATGAACGTTAAATAAAAGGATTATTACTATGTAGACAAAACTTTGTTCAGTCAATGCAACTATGCTTTAATGTTAAAAATTATTTCAAAAATTTATTTTGCTTTACTTAAACTATAAAAATATGGTAAAGCAAGTATATTATTATTGCCAACTCCACTGATTTTATCGGGAAACTCCTGAATTTTCATCATTTCTCTTAATTTCCCGATAATGTATGAAATTCTACTGATTTTTGGCCCTTTCAATGAAAAATTTTAAAAACAGCCAACATTTTGCCGGGAAAAAGTTCATAGAGTTGTTTTAGGAGCTTAAATACTTAACACAGATGACTCACTAATACATATATATATATATATATATATATATATATATATATATATATATATATATATATATATATATATATATAAATATATATATATATATATATAACATTGTTGCAGATTTATAAATAATGATTATATTTGTCTTAAAATATCTCAGACAGATCGGAAATTCTCACATTTTGGGCAAAAATTGCGGTATTTAGACGTGTTGTAGTTTAAAAGCGGATTTCCTAATGATTTGGCGACTTGGCGACAGTTGGCGAGATACTTGGCGACGGTTAGCGAGATTCTTGGCGACTTGGCGAGAAATAGATACATCTGGAAACATCCATCACCTAAGCTCTAGGACCAATATTTTTCGAGATAGCCTAGAAGCTTCCAGAACCTTGGCGAAATTGGTAGATTTCTCCGCCAAGTCAGGTATAAATACCGCAGCCCGACATGGAAGAGTCAGTTTTTGTGAAGACAGTCAATGAGTGAAGACGATTAGTTGTGACTGCTAGTTGTTCTCTGTCTGAGGTATTTGAGACCTGTGATTGGAAGTTGTTTCTTATTATATCTGACGAATTGTAGCTGTATAGTTGTGATTGTTACAGCGGGAATTTCGTTTATCTAGTGAAGTTTTTACGAATAAAAGTCTTGTGTTCATTAAGTGGTTGCTTTATTCAACTTTCAATCGACACGAACCCGTGAAGCTCGGTACAATATATATATAGATTTTTAAATATGTTCTTTTGAATTTTTTGAATTTCGAGACCGCCAAGGAGGATGATGCTGTAATCACTAGGCTGCCGTGACTCTTGCGAGTTGCCGGTCAGTCATATGGTTAACATTCAGAGCAAACACCAGGTGCCAGTTTACATAAGCAGTTCAAGTAGGATGAATATTACTAATTATTAGTAATTTAATTACAAAAAGATATTTCCGTCAAACAAAGTATTTATCACTGAATTAAATTGAGTTAGTAATGTATTTTATGATTTTTTTTATGTAATTTT